>CM076578.1:1908674459-1908766856 GCA_034641835.2 Pinus albicaulis
TAGTCTCTCATTTTCAGGCTTCAGTGATTCTCTTCAGTAATTTCCTTCAGATCCTAAAACCAATGTTGGTAATCGATTATGACACTAGAGAGCGGCACAACCATTTTCGATATGGAATGATTCCTAATCAATGTGAAGAATGTAGTGTAGTTAACTCAAGTTGATCGACTTTTCATGTTTTCATGGTCATTAAATCGATCGTGTTAATGTATTGTATGCTTCTTCTTCTACTTCTTCTACTTCTATAAGTAGAGTGTCTTGACCCCTTTTTGATCATTTTTGAACCGGTCTAAGGTCTTCTCAGGATTTACTTATTCCAAAACTAAGAAACTTTATATCAATTTCTTGACCAACGGTCATAAGTTAATTTTGGTAAGTTTTTATCACTTTTGCTATCACGGAGATGGATAACAAGACCCTCAAATTCAACTTTGGAGATGGATAACATGACCCTCAAATTCTACTATGGAGATGGACAACAGGACCCTCAAATGCTGCTACTTTATATTCTTTGTGTATACAACATGATTTGGTGCATTTTAGGGCTCACAAGACATTTAGAGTGAATATCAACTCCATCACATGTAATCTAAACTCATCATATATAAGAGGCCTCTCCAAATATTCACATTCATTACTAACTGCGAAGATACTCCAAATGCACAAAATATTGAGAGAAGCTCAAATACCGATCACCTTCACCGAGCAACCTGAACAAGGATGCCTTTTCTGAAATAAAAAAGAGAAATGTTAACATTTAAAGAAATTGCTCCAAAGAAATATGAACAAAGATAAATCTCCAAATTATGAGATAATTGACTTCCTATTAGTACCAAGAGATCGATCACTTTTTATGCGCCCCTTAGTTGATTGAACTTGTGGCAATAATCTCTAAGTCCTTGGTGATACACAATTGGGTTTCCCATTAGGAGATGTTGGAAGAGAATGTCTCCATATTATCGGAGTTCACTTCTCCTGAACATTTAGACTCGACCTTGGAGAATCACCACCAAGCTTTTCTTTTGCCGATTCAATAGCAATAATGTAACTTGGAATCGATGGACTACCTTGAGAAGCATGTTCATTATGCTCAGTTTAACCAAATCCAAATGAACCACGTCTCCCGGTTTCCTGCTTCTATTAAGTTATTTCGCCTATCCTCCTGCCTTAATAGTAATTTATGCCTAATAATAGTAGCATTGTGAGTTATACCAAACAAAGTAACTAAATTCCCTTACCCTTTAAAAATAATCATCAATTCTTGTACCACCCACCTCGACATCCACTCTACACATCCTAGGTTATTCTTAATTGATCAAGAGTATTTAATTTTTAGGGTGGCATTTTATGTTCACTAAAATACCTGTGAGGTCCAACACTATGTATGGGGGTTCATTACAACCTTGTATATATTCTGTGGCCTAATTTGATGTTATGTTTGTCACAATTATTCAAAACTTAGTTATCATATCTCAATATTGACTTTCTCATTGTCTATGTTGTATATGAACCCTTTAAAAAAACCACATGAACATTTGATTTTACATTGTGACCTCCCCAACATGGGTGGGTGGTCAAGTGCTCAATGTAAAAGCTCAAAAATGAAAGTGCTTAGAATTGATTGGAAACTGAACAACAATGAAGAGCTCGTCACTAGGAATCCGATGCATTTCGTTTCGCTGAAAACAAAGTCTGGATGAAGAAGATAGAGCCTACTGTTTATTTTCCTAAACAGCTAAATTTTTTGCAGAAGTGACAGGTTGGTGACATGGCAGCCCAGTCAGCAAATTTAAGTATATTTATGGAATATTCTTCAGTTTAGCCCAATGGCATTGTGACAAGTGTCACAACATGATTTGCCGAATTGGTTTGAAGGTGAATTTTTTTTTAAGTTTTGCTCCTAAGGTTGAATTCAAATTATATATATATACTATGGTTGGGGATAGCCCAACGAGAGGCTGACACGTGGTGCAGCTAGGGGCCGCCATGTGCCCCCTCCAGTGGACCCTCTCCAATGGTCAAATTGCATTTTTTATATGCTATGGTTGAATTTTATTATGGGCGCATTACACAATTCCAAAGTCTGAAACTATATGTGGCGCATTATTTCCAAAGTCGAAAGTTAAATATATGCCAAAGGTTTTAAATATATCATGGTGCATTTTAATACAAACCATACTCTGAAATAATTTTCACATTTCAAAGGTTTGGGGTGTATGTTTATATGCGGAGCAAAATGTACCAAGGTTGGGCGGAGGTTAGGGCCAACCTCCCCCACACTACTCTCCGCTCTTGCCAATACACCAAGATCGCGGTTCTTAATAACATATGCCGCATGTTTATATTTCAAATCATGTTGTTACTCCGACGACGGGAAGGAGGGGGCCAGCCCCCTCCCCATGTGTCCTTACCACATAACCTTATCTAAGCGATCCAATAAACACACTTAATGTGCCACAATATCGAGCTTATCAACAGTTAATCTGCCATTAGCATTAATTAACCATAGTTTAAACTGGTGGAATTTTCGGCGGTACCCCTAAATTCGGAGCTGCCCCCAACTTTGGCAGTCCTAACTGGAGTCTTCTCTAGTTTTGGCGGCAGTTTACTAGAAAAAATGGTTTTGGCCATATCTTTTGCAATTTTTGACGAAATTGAGAGAAAGAAGAGACATTTCTGAATGAATTGGACATTCTGGACTCATTGAAGCATGTTTCAAGAGTTTTAGGTGAATGTAAACAACAATTTTTTTCACTTTTGAGCTAATATAGAGGCCTAAGCCATGGAAGTTGGACCAAGGAGATGTAGCCCAGGAATGGTGAACTCCTTCATCAAAACACTATGTTGATGGATCAGTTGTGATGGTTTGATGTATTTGTTATTGATGATGTTCAACATTTGTTTTTCATGCTTTATGCTCTTGAATTTAAATTAAAACTTAGCTCATTTACCTGTTTGACACACATAAACACCAAGGAAACCTATGCACATAAAGCATAAGATCAACAAATTAATTTTAAATCTGAAGATGAAATTAGCACAACAAAACTAAAAATTCAAATTCATATCAATGGGGGTTTCATAAATTTGAGAGCAACTTTAGTGGTTATTGTTAGAAATTGTTGTATAAGATGGGGAAGTTTCATGGTATTTAGGCATTCTGGATGCCATAAGAGATATACATTTTGAATTTTCTAGTGTCTCTAGTCACCATGCAACTAATATGATCCATTTCAAATAAGAATGTCAATACATCATTACGCCAATGACAAAGACCATTTATTTTAGCTTGTGACATCCCTAGCCCTTTTCTCTGACTATGGATAAGGTTATAGATAAGAAAAGACTCTCTCTTTAGAATGCTCTATGATATCTATTGGATAGAGGGAAAGGTTATAATAAATTTTGTACAAAAAACTCCTCATGGTTGTTACAACTTAGTCTGTGTCTCAAGGAAGCAATATTGCAGTAAAATTTCATTGTAGCATGGTCGATGGATGTCATAAAATAATTTGGACTTTCCAATGACTAAATTTTCATGAGACCACAAAGGTCACTATGAGAATTTTCCACATGCATGTTTTTTCTTCATCCATTTTTTTTTTCAAATTTATCTCTATGTTTCTTGTCTAAAATGCAAAATTCACAATAACTCTTTCATGTTTTTACTCGTAGATAGACGAGTAGGTTATATAAATTTTGTGGCCATTATTTTAAAACCAAGGTGATGTGTGGTCTTTTGATGTGAAAAAGAAGTATTTTCATTATGGTGCTTATGGACCACACTTGCTTGAATTTCAAGATAAAATGGTTTAAATGTGTTTAATGATCTCTACATAATTTTTAACTGCATGACATGGGTTAGATTTACTTAAGTAGATTTTGTTGGATTAAAATAAGAACATAGCAGACACCAAGGATATTAGTGGTAAAGAGTAATGTGATCTTTTGAATAGTTTCAAGGACCATGAAGGAAATAATACAAAGGTGGCTCAACATTCAAAAGAGAAACGCACACAATTTGTTCAAGAAGTGGTGTAGTTGTTGTTATCTTTGGGTTCACTTTCCAGATTGGAGATATATGCTTTTTTATTTAAGCGTAGATCTTATTTCACATAGAAATTCAAAATCTATTTACAAAATTGTTATAGTCCTTTGTAGACACATGTTTCAAACTACAAAAAAAATGATTTCTACTGATTGAGGTTGTTTATAGCAGGAGGAAGTGATTAAGAAGAAATATGGAGGAATTGTACCAAAACGACCTCTCATTTAGAATATACCAAATCACGACATTTTTCTTTATTTATGAGGCATTCATGTTGGCATAGTGAGACAAGGTATTTAACTTCAACACAGGTCTCATGATTTGTAAGGCTCAAAGAAACAGTATTGCAGTAAGATTTTATTATAGTATGGTCCTTGCATTTTCTTAATATTTTTCTGTATTTCAACAATTGTCAAAGAAACATTATTTAGTGTTATATGCTATTGCCTTACGACGTTTCCTTTGCAACATTGGTGCAATTGCTAGTTTATTTTTAATAATTACATTTTACAATAAATTTATAAATATCCTCAAATTATTAATATGCATTTAAATATTTTTATATTCAAAATACTTGTTTACATTATATTTCTATTCATTTTTTTATATAAATATTTGTTGAAATTATAGTGAGTAATAACTCATGATAAATATGTTATTTATGTGAATATGAACTATGAAATAATAACATAAATATTGTTTGTGTGAGAAATTATGATAGAAAAATATGAGACATTTATCCACATAACATTGTATTGTACAAATATTACAATAACACCTTCAAATTATAACAATTATAACTTATGATTCAATCATATATTTGAAAAAAATAATATTTTTAATAATATTGAAATTAAAATATCTATTTTCCAAATTTACACATTATCACTTTCACTCTACCACATGGAAATGGATTGCAAGACTAATAATAAATATTACTATGGTTTGGTGTAATTCAAACAAAATTGTAAAAATAAATATTTCTTTTTAATATAGGTCGTTTATAATATTTAGTTAGTACTGATTAGAATATGGGTAGTTTATAATTTTTAGTCGGGAGTGATTAGAATAAGGCTGTACACGTTAATCTGGAACTGATTGAACAAGGTCTATCCGAGAACTCAAGCTTCCAATATCAAGAACAGTAAGAAGAGGCGCATTGTTAATGGGGTACGAAGAGTCGATGACTCGGGACGATTACTAGAAGGATATTTTCATAGAGAAACAGTTTTGGAGACTGAACTGTTATCAAAATGCTATGCTATTAAATATATCACACAACACAACAGACACAGCTTGTTTTCCAAGCTTTCATGGATTCTTCGGCACTGCAACTTCCTTTCTTCTTCACAGGCAACTACTGCAATGTCACCTGCACCTGCAACGTACTCATAAGATTTAAAGTTCCTCCCTTCGTCCTACCCAGGTCAGCCTTATAACTTCTATTGCTTCTTATTCTCGCTGCTAATCTCAGTGCCTGCATTTACATATTTGACAGTAGGGATGGAAGCATTCAGATCGAATGACGGACTGAATTACCCAACTGGTTTATGTCTATGTGTAGGAAACAACTTAAAACATCGTTATTATGTTTTAGCCCTTCTCCTATTACTTGTCCTTGCCGTTGCCCTGTCCCCCAGTCCAGAAAATGTCATAAGCAGCAGCTGCTAATTGTGAGAGCAGCATCATCGCCAGAAGCAGAAGAAGATAAAGAAAGGGATAGCTCCGATCAGGGGGCTCCCCCGAAAGGCCAAAAGAGAGGTATGCAGTTGTTTCTTTCTTTCCCACTATTAAGGGTTCATTAATTTTTGTCACTTGAACTGGGTTCATATTTTTTTGTCACTTGAAATTTTGGGGCTTATTGCTGCATTGTTATTTTTCCTTTTGCTTATGCATGTTCCCTTTGGTGAGGTCATTGCATAGCGTATTCATTGATATCATATTAATATTAATTTTCTGATGCAAGACAATGCAGTAAACCCAAAAATGGTCAATTTTACCATGGCTTGCAACACAGAATTCTCTGATCTCATAGTACTCATCAACAATCATAATATGGGAGCTAACGAAGATTCAAATTAAAATCAATTTTACAATAAATAGATTAAAAGTAGAGGAGGTATTACCCTTGCAACCAGCAGGCCCAACCCAATGACCCATCCAGACCTACAAGCTTTCTTGTCTCTTATAAAGTATACCTATGAGAAAATAGTTACTTGTAGCTGCTGGCAACATTATGCCCAACCTGGGATTTTCTGATTTTATACTCAAGTTGTTCTCTATCACGACATTCAGTTCTAACTTATTTCAGTGTAGTGAACTGTCATTCTTACCCTAATTTTTGTTCACTACAATTACAAAATAGCTATATAATCCTATTTTATCTTCACGCAACCACTTTCTTCACAGTTCACCAAGTGTGCTTACGCAACTTATTTGTTTTCAATTTGGAAAATGCGCACATACACCATATTTTCACTAGGCAAATGTTCTTCTGCATCATTTTCTTGAGGTCTTTGTTGTGTGATAAGATTGCTATTTGCTACATTTCTCTCTTAGCCTTGCTTTTAATTTTGTGAAAAATTGTAGGTAGTGCTGTTTCTGGATCAAAAAAAATAGGCAGGAGAAAGAAAATTGAACATACAGAAACTAAAGAGGCAGAAGGTGTTAGTGATGGAGGAAAGACTCGCAGGAGAAGGAAAAGTGAAGAGAAAGAAGTCAAAATGACAGGAACCAAAGGAGATATGCAGAGAGAAAAAATTCTTGAAAATGAAGATGCAGATCTACAGTTGGAAGAAAATGACGATGAATGCCATGGGAATAACTATGAAAATAATTGGCCACCTTTAGTATGTTGTTTTGGGGCAGCACAAAATAAGTTTGTTCCCATTTCTGCAAGACATAAGGCTCCAGAGGTGTATATGACATCTCAGGGGCTCCACTGGAATCCTGCAGATTTTGTTAGGGCACGAGGAGGACCCCCATCTAATGTGGCTATTGCACTTGGCCAGTTAGGTGGCAGAGTTGCATTTATGGGCAAAGTTGGTAATGATGCATTTGGGCGCCAAATGGTTATCACCTTGAACATGAACAATGTTCAAACTCGTGGTATTCGAATTGATCCCTCTTCATCCACATCGGTTTCTTATATGAAGTTAACCTACCAAAAAGGAAAATTAGGGATGAGTGAAATGAGACGATGTGCAGAAGACTCTCTACTCGTTTCGGAGATCAATGTAGATCTATTGAAAGAGGTAGCATTTGATTGGATCAAATTTTCCTCCGTTTCACAATCCCTTGTTTTAGTTCATCCACTTGATGAGTTCCCTCTCTCTGTTATGGAAATATCATCGTTTCAGAAATGCCAGAAAAACCTGTATCTCGACAAACTGTGTTTTACTGTTCCGCATTTTGATAAAGAAATTTTATGGCGTTAAGGACTATTTACAATGATTTGATATTTAAAACTTTCCTCTGCAGGCTAGGATGTTTCATTTCAATTCTATGGTTCTCCTTACAAAGTCCATGCGGTCAACTCTTCATGCTGCAGTCAAGTTCTCAAGGAAGTGTGGTGGCATTGTCTTCTTTGACGTAAATCTACCATTGCCACTTTGGAGGTCCCGTGATGAGACATGGAGACTTATTCAGCAATCATGGAATTTGTCGAATGTTATTGAGGTAAGCAAACAAGAGTTAGAGTTTTTGCTTGGTGAGGATTACAGCGAGAAAAGGAGAAATATGAGTCTTCAATACTCTGCACATACAGACAGAGAAATGAAACCACAACAGCATAACTGTTATACACGGGAGGAACTTTTCTCATTATGGCATGATGACATAAAGCTTTTGATTGTGAATGATGGTGCAAATCTATACTACTACACACCAACATTTGAAGGTTCAGTACCAGGGGCAGAAGCTGTTTTGGTCACTCCCTTTATCTGTGACAGGTCTGCCACTGGTGATGCTTTTGTTGCAGGTAATATTATAGAGAATTTTTGTTCAATTTAGGTTTTCCTGGCCAGAGATCTCATCCATATGTGTTGGTGGAAGCATTAAACATGGATGTGGGAATTAAGATTGTTTGTCACTTGTGTGTGTGTAGCAGATCTCCTGAGATTGTTGGTCATGGAACCAGAGCTATATGGCCATCAAGTGAACTTGGAGAAGGCAATAAGATATGCCACCACTTCAGGAATCGCAGCGCAATGGGACATCAAGAATTGTGTTAGGCAGTATGCACCTGACAGTATAGAATATAAAATGAGGAAGGATTAAATGACATTGACTGGCTTCTTTCAAGAAAATTGGCTCTGCCTGCAATGCACTGGATCATGGATTTATGGAAACTGTTTTCGTCCATCTTCACATTCTGCTTGGATATATAATAGCAGCACACTCTGTTTCAATTCAACAAGGAAGAAGAACGTCTACTTAGAAGATAAGGCAATGAATTTTTTTTGGAGAGAAGATAGATGTTTTTATCAAGTGATCTTAATTCCATGCAAATATATTAACTCATATTCTTACGTTGTCATTCTATGTTGCATGATAGGTCATGATTGTATGTCGCGAGTTCTGCTCTTGAAAACTTTCAAAAGGGCTACTAGTGGCAAGAAATTTTGAATTATTTAACTGTAGTCTTCAAGCACGAGCTTGGAGTTGCATAGTGGGATGGTTAATTGTCTCTAATTGAAGAAAGATATTGTAACTGTAACAGCTCAAGCCATTAAAATGTATGCCACAGTTGGTATGCAACTGTGCTATTGCATTCTGACAGCAAATTATTTAAATTGTGACAGCTGATTATGAATCACACAATTATATTTTTAAAAAATATGAACATTAGCCGATCATGTATCGGATTAATCTGTCTTATGATTATCATCATTACTGTTACCCAGAGATTTATGGAAGAGGAGCAGGGATGACAGTTGTTTCAGATTTCAGAAGGTTGTTGCAAGTTCTTAACTGGACCTTGGTTCATTTCCAGGTGGCCAACTGGAGGTAAGTGTCCACCACAACAGAAACATCCCATAAAACCTCATTGACCTAATTCATATTTGGTTGCAGGACCTGTGGCTCTGGTTCTTAATAAGGGGTAGGTGAACTGTAACACAACAGGCAGTTATGTTGACTGTGTTTAGCTTTCATAGTGAAATTAATTACGTTGCATGGGGACTGGTTCCCACTTTTAAAATAATGTTCACAATGATCTGGCATTTGGGAGGCTTTTATATTCGTCGGAAGCTTCTTGAAACAAACAGAAACTCCATTGGGAACTCAGAAACTTTCCAGATATATCATTCCATTCCCTGACAAATTTGGGGACTTCTCAAGATATTTTAGGGAACTCCTAGCCATCCAGTACTAAACCCTCTACTGCTATGTTAAAAAAAGGGAAAAAAATAGTGATTACTTCTCAATTTGAAGAATTGACATTGCTAGGTTTTACTTGTTTTAGTTCTTATGATGTTCCATAGATGTACTTGCAATAATGGATTATGTACAGCATGGCGAAAGCCTTGGAATGACTGAAAATTATAACGAAATCTCTATTAAAACAAGTGAATGAAATGAGCAGATTTGCCTCCCACCTATGGAAGGCCAATGTGATGCTAATGAAGCAATTGTCTCTGGAGATAATTTTGGATTTAAGAAAATATTGAGATCTGACAAGTTGAAAAATCTCATTAAAAATGATATTATCTCACCATACGTTATGAGTTTTGTAAAGAGACTGGAATTTCCTGCTACTGCAAAGACACTGCAACATTCTTCCACCAGAAACACTGTAAGTAAAAGTGATTAGATAAATAGTGTGAGAATGAAGTAGATCATGCCAAGACTGAGATAAGAAAAGAACCTAGAATAGCATATGGTCATGACGCTACAGATGACCTTTGGTAAGATTAATGCTCATTGCTTATCATGAAAGACTTCTTGCAGCATTCGAGGCTGCAATGATTAGAGCACGTGAAAATGACATCAGTGAACTAATAGATCTCATCTCAAAGTGAATCACTAACCGCTAAAGAGAGGGAAGATACAGGAGAATACGAATTTTTTTTTATACGGTACTGGAAATGGAAAATGTTATTGTGCTTGGTATAAGGATTGAGAGATTCAATTATAGGAAGGCAGTTTTTGTTGATGTTTGTAGCTTGGGCAGGTACTTCTGCAAAGGCCTAAATGTCTGGGCGTGTAGAATCCGCCTAATACACACTAAACTTTAGCAAATTATTTTAGCGATTAAAGTAATTTCTTTTATAAGACAAAAGTGAATCAATCTAATGAAATGCAAGGGTTTTTGCATTAGTGAATTAAATGTAATCTCAACCATTGATTCCAAGTGAGGTGAGATCTAATCTTAACCATCAATCACTTTGGAGGTTAGGGCTAGGAATTTGGTCATAACACAAGCCTATAAAAGGACTAGGCTAAGGGACAAGACAGCACACAATAGTGTGTGAGCACAAGACTTGATAGGAGATCTCAATGATTGGGTGAGGAGTTTCATCCAAGTGTGCTAGGTCCAAGGAAGGTGCGAGGGTGCAGCAAAGGAGATCCAGATCAGCGAAGATAGATCTGTGATTAACTGGATTAGATCTAGATCTATTGTTATATGTATTTTCTTTAGTTTGGGCCATTTTTCCAGTAAGGGAGCCTGAGTAGGTTTTGATCATTTTAATGAGGAATTGATTTGATTGGACAGAAAATTTATGTGTAATGTGCATGTGCGAGATTGGTTGTTTTACTTGCTTCTACTGAATAATTTATGTTAAGATGCTAGTCATGCTTTTATTCACTAGATCTGTAATAAATTTGCTAGGAATTAAATTGCCCGGTTGCTGGGTTCATAATTTAACATGGTATCAGAGTAGAAACTTTGAAGACCAATCTCTAAGAATTACATAGGTAAATCGAGCCACAAAACACAAAGCCATAAGGGTGAGAAATCAATCGTACAAGTAATGTACAAAGACCGATCGTGCAAGAGGCAAATCCATATGGTGCTAAGTTGTATAGAGAAATTGGGCCAAGAGGATCAATGCAGAAAATTCAACTATTTGTCGTATGGTGGGCTAAGAGTAGCTGAATAAAAGCTAAAATTTAAATAATAATAAAAAATTATAGTGGTGGCCAACAATCGCAAAGGTTGTTAGACCCAGCCATGGGGAGTGCATAGCCAACTCGCAACCAAATCGCTGCCAAGCTAGCAAGCCACAATGGATTTGTGCGGGCAGAGTATGCGATAAAGGAGTTGGAGCCAACACGTGAGGACATAGGATGTCGAGCCAACCAACTAATTATTGGGTATCAGAGTTGGAGTTGCGAGTGGGGTCCACCACGGATGATAAGGGACATCATGCATTCAGAGGTTATAGCTGTGTACTAGGAGAAGAGGCCAACAGTGTGATGGTTGAGCCTTCAATAACTACTGGTGTTGTTAGTTCGTGAATAGAGGAAAAGAACGACAAGCTAGTTGCCAGATAGTAGCAGCAAAAACTGACGTAGTGGTGTTGCAAGGCTAAGGACCGATCCTAGCCAATGCAACTGCAAGACAAGGATCTAGTCATGTGACATGGTAGCAGGAGTTGTTTAGTTTTAACTGAGCAATTAGTGGGCCATGGGAGCATGTTGAACAAAGTTGTCATTGTAGGGTTTTGAAGTCGTCGGGTTGAGTTCAACAAGTGTGGGGAGACAACTGAGTCGCATGTTGTTGCACAATCTAGCATGCCTAGTATATAGGCTAGAGCTAGAGGGCACAAAAACTATTTGGGACAAAGGCCCACTATCACCACAACCTATGTCCCCTTCTTTTCTCCGATTTTCACCAATGGGAGGAGTCCCAGTGTGGAGGAAATCACCTAGGATAACAAGATCAATGATAAGGCCTATAGTGATTTCCAAGGCCCACTCAATGGAGAGGCTCAATATGAGGTTCACTTGTTTCTATGAAGCTTAATGGCTCTCCAACAAAGACATAAAGGAGCAAGGATCAAGATCTAGGGATTTATGATGTTGCAATGAGGTTAAGTGTACTTAGACTTAAGATCCCCAAAGTAGAATAAGAACTCTCAATAAGCTCTTTAAAATGAGTAATTGCCTGCAAGAAATGCATTGCTAAAATTGAGAGACATAGGTTGGGTCCACATGAGACCTAGGGTTTTAGTATTTATCATGAAAAGGAAACCTCCAAGGAGAACCCTAGGTCAAGTTAGGACAAAAAAGGGTTGAAAATGATCAAGCTTTAAAAGGAGATAACCCTCAAGAAAGCCTTTCATTATGATGTCCAAGATTGGCTTCCAATATCTGAGTTAGGGCTTGGTTTTTCTCACAAATGCACCATTGAAATTTCATGAAACCTCGAAAATCTCTAGGAGAGACACCAACGCAAAAGGTTATCCAAGCGGAATCACAAAATCATCCCTCTAAAGAAATTCACATGATGCCTTAACAAGGCTGTCTAAGTGAGAGACCAAAATTTTTGGGAGGAAAAGATAAAGGAAGAAGGGTGATCACCGAAATTTTCTTAGACTAGTTCCTTCCCCTTGGGCAATGGAGTCTTTATGATTCAAAATTTGGACTAATTCGTTCCTTAAGGAGGTTGAAAAATGATGCCCCTAACACCGATCTTTCAACAATTTTTTTTTTCAACAAGAATGAGTACTTTTTCCATTAAGTCCACGTTTGGTCGCAGCAAAAACCCGGAAGATTTACATTGCAAGTGAAGCTCTGGACATCCTGACTGACATATGAAGACTATCTATCCATGCCCAGATAATAGAAAAAACTACAAAAGATAACAATACTCTTATTTTGATAGTAGTATAGATGCGACAAAATTGAAACAAGAGGAGTATGTAATGGAAACTAGTCATGACATAATCAATTTAGGAAGTAGGATGAATTGTAGTTTCAGATCTATATCCTGACTCATATCTTCTGGAGGGATGTTGAGCTTGACATAGTGCAGTTGGAGATCTGCGAGCATACTTTGAAGAGCGTCCACTTCATCCTCTAAATGCAAAATTCTTTGTCTTTGATTTTCAATAGTGTCTAAAGTGCTGCTTGTTGATTTGGGTAACATCAGATGTGCTCTAAGTCTCAAATTTGGCAGGGAGGCTTAGGCACATGTATTCCAGAGAACCCATAAATTGTTTGTGAAAATTCCACTCAGAATATGTTTTATTAAAATAATTAATTATTTTAAAGGGACTCTGAGTCTAACTTAGGAAAATAAAATAATTAAAGGGTATTAATAAAACAAAGTGTGAATGTTCTAGAAAAGGCAGAGATTAGAGATTAGAGATTTAATCTCGGTCGTTGAAGTTTCAACGAGAAGATTATAAGGACTTGAAGGGTCATTTGGAAAAGACACCGAGAGAGCCAGAGGATCAAGAGATCGAATTTTTGAAGTGAGCAGTGCTTAGAGGAAAGATCGATTGAGAGATTCTTTGCAAATAGGGGCAGTAATTCCGGTTGGAAGAATTCCTGATCCGGAGAGTGCATAGTAGAGGAGGCAGTAGAAGCCACAGAGGCAACGCAAAGCCAGTGACACAGAGGCTATGCAAGCATTGTGCAGGGCTTGAGAGGGATTCTGTTTTTGTTGAGGAGACAATGTTGGGTCAGTGCCAGTTCCTGCAGAGAGTTTCCGAAGGGCAGAAGGCCCCAGTTTCCAGCCAACAGAGAGACCAATGCAGAGATAGAGAGTAGCTATAGTTGTAATGCAGAGACTGCACTGGGTGATGCAGTCACTGCGCAAAGGCAGTGCAGAGCAACTTGGTTTGGGTGCAGGTCAGTGCATGGTGCCCGTGGAGGAGTGAGGTTTGTCTCACAAGATTTTACTTGTCAGTTTCTCTGCATGATTTGACAGATTCGTCAATCATAGATTTGTACTCAGAATTTACTGCATAATATATAGACCCTCAACTGTTGCACCGATTTTCTCGCATTGGGTTTTTCCGTGGACATTAGTCCAAAAATAACGGTGTTAGATGTGTCCATGATTTTCTATTGCTCAGATCTTGTTTGCACACTTGTTTTTCTTCCACAGTTTTATTTGTGAAGGCTGTAGTGTATGGATTTCGATATTTGCATGTAGAACACAATAAATAATTTGTTAAGTAAATAACAAATAGAAGATTTTCCATCAGTTGCTGCAGTAGGATTCCGGGTACTACGAATTTTCACATGGTATCAGAGCTTGTGTAGCTTAGTGCAGGAGGAGCAAGAGAGCAGATCTAGCGTTGTAGCAGAAGCCGGGGATCAAAGAGCTGCGTAGGCAACAGATTGATTCCCCAGTTTAGTGCACAGTCCAATCCAAGAGGGCTAAAATCAACAAGGAAAATCCCTCTCTGAGTGAGTCGACAGAGAGTAAAGATTTTTCCAGATTGTAGTTTGGCAGAGGCAGAGGGTGCATCGCAACAGATTAATAGCTGGAGGGATGCAATTTTCTGCGTAAGAGTGATCGCTGGTGCAGAAAGCGTCAGAAGAGAGATCTGGAGACACTTTGAGAGAATTTTCTTCCTCAGGGAATTCCTAGCCAGGGAATTCTATTTTTCGAGAGCTGAGTAGTAGTATTGGGTGGCAGATCTACCTTCTCCAGCAGGGAGTGCGTAGGCTAGGCCAGAGCTGCGCAAAGGAGAGAGAGGGTGCTAGTTCGACATCTTTTTTCAGTTGACAGAGATGGCAGTAAGTGGGCTGAGAGATCTAGACAGGCTGGAGGGAGCCTCCAACTATGTGATCTGGCAGGATCAGATGCCTGCTGGATGAACATGATCTCAAAGTCTTCATCGATGGTGTGATGGCTGAACCGGTAGATGCAGATCCTCTGAAAGCATTCAAAAAGGATATGGCTAAGGCAAAGCGCTTGATCTTCGACGGAGTGAGGGATCATGTCTTGTGTCACATAGCTAGCAAAGGGATTGCTAGAGAAATGTGGCAGGCCCTGTAGAAGCTATGTCAGGGATCTTACGAGTAGCATAAGATGTTTTTGGAGGAGAAATTGCTGACTACCAGCATGCAGAAGGGTGAGCGCATTGATCCGTTCCTAGTTAGACTTCAAGTGAACTGAGATCAACTGGCAGTTGTAGGGGCAACTCCTCAGGCCACAGAGATGGTCAGATTGGCCCTCAACTCAGTGTCCGAAGACTATCAAGTCTTTGTCCAGAGCACCCTGGGTAGAGAGAATTTGTCGGACTGGAAGTCAATCTAGGCAACTCTTTAGCAAGAAGAGATGAGGAGGGACTTACTCAAGTGTCAACTTGAGGGCAACAATAAAAGTGGGAAGAAGCCAAAGGGGGAGGAGGAAAATGTAGCCCTTGCATCAAAGGGGCAGCAGCAGGAAGAAGGACCTTTCCAAGATCAAATGCTTCCGATGTGGCGAGAT
The DNA here is from genome assembly GCA_034641835.2 of Pinus albicaulis. Lineage (NCBI taxonomy): Eukaryota > Viridiplantae > Streptophyta > Pinopsida > Pinales > Pinaceae > Pinus > Pinus albicaulis. Next base: position 1,908,689,903 of record CM076578.1, read on the forward strand.
GGGACATTATGCCACACAGTGTCCTCTCAAGAAGAGAGACAAAGACGAGAAGCATGCTCCGCAGGCTGCATCTGCAAGGATCAATGAGGAGGAGTTCGCCGTGATTGCCCATATACCTCTAGGAGGGAGATGGGTTGATTTGGAGCTGTAGACCCAAAGAGCGACAGTATGGGCAAGATCCTCGAGGAGTCCACCTATCGGATCAATACCTTGCTGCGGGAGCCCAAATCAGATGTAGCAGGATGGACGAGTGCCAGTTGGTGCAGAGGAGTGCAGAAGTGACAGTGCAATGGTTAGCAACGCCAGAGTTTGAGTAGCGTAGAGTAGAGTTGGCAGCAGTGCAAGAAGGTACAATGCAGAAGTCAGCAACAGCGCAACAGCTTCAGAGGGATAACGTAGAGGCTAGCTTCAGTTAGATCTTCAGTACCAAGATCCATCATGCTGAACACTTGTCAGTTTTGGATGTTTTTCTGTTGCAGTAAGAAACAACGTTGCAGTGCAGTGGCAATTGGCATTGGCAAGGCCAACAACAACACGGATACAGAATGTGAGGAGGAGTTGCAATACGGATGCAATGTTGACAGTGGCAGGGTCAACAACAATATAGATGCAGCATTTGCGCAGAGTTGGTGGGTAGTAGTGTCAGACATTAGCAGCGCAGAGGGTAATGTTGCATGATCAGAGCAGTACTCAGCAGGGTGTATTGCTAGAGCACATTCCTTGCTAAGAGGAAGTGTTGATTTGGGTAGCATCGGATGTGCTCTAAGTCTCAAAATTGGCAAGGAGGCTTAGGCACATGTATTCCAGAGAACCCAAAAATTGTTTGTGAAAATTCCACTTAGAATATGTTCTATTAAAATAATCAATTATTTTAAAGGGACCCTAAGTCTAAACTTAGGAAAATAAAATAATTAAAGGGTATTAATAAAATAGATTGTGAATGTTCTAGAAAAGGCGGAGATCAAGTCAAAAGTTAATCGTAGCTATTGATTAGAGATTTAATCTCGGTGGTTGAAGTTTCAACGAGAAGATTATAAGAAGGACTTGAAGGGTTATTTGGAAAAGACATCGAGAGAGCCAGAGGATCAAGAGATCAAATTTCTGAAGTGAGCAGTGCTAAGAGGAAAGATTGATTAAGAGATTCTTTGTAGAGAGGGGCAGTAATTCCGGTTGGAAGAATTCTTAATTCGGAGAGTGCATGGTAGAGGAGGCAGTAGAAGCCACAGATGCAACGCAGAGCCAGTGGCGCAAAGGCTACGCAAGCACTGCGCAGAGCCTGAGAGGGATTTCGTTTTTGTTGAGGAGACAATGTTGGGTCAGTGCTAGTTCTCGAAGAGAGTTTCTGGAGGGCAGAAGGCCCCAATTTCCAGCTAGCAGAGAGACCAACGCAGAGATAGAGAGAAACTACAGTTGTGACGCAGAGACTGCGCAGGGTGATGATGTAACTGCATAAAGGCAGTGCAAAGCAACTCGATTTGGGTGCAGGTCAGTGCCTGGTTCCGGTGGAGGAGTGAGGTTTGTCTCACAAGATTTTATTTGTTAGTTTCTTTGCATGATTTGACAGATTCGTAAATCATAGATTTGTACTCATAATTTACTGCATAATATATAAACCCTCAGCTGCTGCACCGGTTTTCCCGCATTGGGTTTTTTCGAGGACATTAGTCCAAAGTCCAAAATAATGGTGTCAGATGTGTCTATGCTTTTCTATTGCTCAGATCTTGTTTTCGCACTTGTTTTTCTTCTACAGTTTTATTTGTGAAGGCCGTAGTGTATGGATTTTGATATTTTCTTGTAGAACACAGTAAATAATTTATTAAGTAAATAAAAAATAGAAGATTTTCCATCAATTGCTATAGTAGGATTCCGGGTACTATGAATTTTCACACTGCTTTCCGAGGTGCATTGATGGTGAAGCATCACCTGCAGATCATAAATATCTACCTTCAGTTCTACATTCTCCTTACTACATTGCTCACAGAAAGAGGAGGTGGAGGAAACAAAATCTGGAGAGCTCCCCTCCATGGTGAAATTCTTAAAGTCTCATCTCACTATCCACTCGAGCGGTGTTGACGATGACCCCAGAGGCTTGTTTCCATGATGAAAGGAGCATGTCGGAAAAAAGAACGGAAAACTCGAAAGGATAGAGAATAGAGAATTACCTTTGGGCCTACCCCTAAGCCAAGCGTACTGCAAGAAAAAGCGTTGCGAGAGCATACTGATGGGTCTCCCTGGAATCAAACTTATACCATCCAATGTGCTCCACAGTTAGCGGCCTGACTACTCGACACCACAGTCCCTTCTGCCTGAGACCAGGGTCTTCCTTAACTGCAGGAATGGAGAGGATTAAGTAGCCCCTCACCAATTTATTCATTTCACCCTCAGATGATCCATGCAAGGCAAAATTTTTGTATGAGAGCCACTAGGGTCCCGAGGCAACACGATTATCAACATGCAATCTCAAAAGAATTCCTTCCTCGTTTGGCTTGGCCTTCATATGGATTAACAGTCTAATCCTTACCGAAGCTAGTAAATGCGACACACTAGGTAAGGGAATTTGTAGTAGACACATTTGATTTCGCCTAAGGTTAGCCTTGGTTTGGGAGGAAGGAAATAAATTCAACACGCTTGCATGCGATATGAGCCAACAGGATGCCACATTAAGTCGACGGTTTGCCCTCAATGCCATCATGATGAGAGAATCCATAATAGAGGAATGATTAACGGTGATATGGGGTTTGATATGTGAGGAGGGATACAGATAGGAGGTGGGGCACGAGTGAATTAACATAGGTAAGGAGGGATTATACTTGGTCTCCAATTTAGGATTTGTACAATTATAAGGAGGGGAGGAATTGGTATTGCTCATGATTATCATCAAGGGATAGAAGCGTATCCTACGTTCCCATATATGTCAGTTTTTCCTTTTCCCAACTGGCAAGGCTTATTGGCCATTAGATTAGGATCAACATTGAGGTTCCTAAGGATATGGAAGGAATGGGAACTAGTATAGGAACAAGAATACCTTTGACTCGTTGAAGCATCAAGCTTAGCACATTGTCCTTAGGAGAAGAGTTTGTTCTTGAGTGTCAGATAACAAGGAACAAGTTTGTGAAGATGAAGATGTCTTTTTCTCCTCATTGCTGGGCTAATAGAAGTCCCAAGATTCCATATACCTCATCTTGATTATTGGATTTCCTGCCTAGTCCCCAAGCATAATTGTTGAAATTATTCCCTCGGGATTGCAAAGAATCCCTCTCCCTCCCACCACCCCTGGGTTTCGTGTAGAGGCTCCATCAAATTGAAGAGTCTATGTCTGAGCTTTTTGTTTCCAATCTGCAAAAATGTCAAAAGGTAGATAGGGTAGTTGATCAAGGTGAGGCTTGGACTGACTTGAGGGAGACAAACTTGGCTGAGGTAAGATCCAGGGTTTGAGCCATTAGAGTTCAGAGGGATCTAGAGAGGGGTCCAAAGAAGGGATTCTACTCAAAGCAAAATGAAAGGGCTTTAAGGGTAACACTCTTGACAGGAGTGGAGATGGATTTGACGATAGCGTTATTCCTTGATAGCCATATTTGCCAGCATATGTATTTAGGGAGGGAAATATAAGATTCCTTGAGGGAGGTTTTGGTCTAAAGGGAGCCGAAATAGTGCTTTTGCCAAGAAGAAAAGAAGGATTGAATGTCAGAAGGCCAACGAGTTCTGCGGAAGAAGGGACCCAGGGAAGTGGACTAGACTGCACGAGAGAATGGAAAAGAAAGAAAGAGGTGGGATATAGTTTGTTCAGACTTCTCACATAGAGGACACCTTGAAAGCCCGACTATACCCCGTTTTTTAAGATTTTCAGCCGTTAGAATATTTTTGTGCAGCAATAGCCAACATAAGAGGTTTACCTTGGGTATGGCGTTAGGTTTCCATAGTTTGCTCTAGAAAGAGGTTTTCATCAGACCTTGGGATTGAAAAAGTAGGTTATACCCTTCTTTGACTGTATAGAAAGAGTTCTTCCAGCCCCATCTATTTGCTGTGGATTGTCTGAGAGGGGCACACCCAATCAACTTACTCTTTAGAGAGTCTAAGGCCAATTTTAAGTGATTGAGAATACCTTCAAACTTCCAGCCAATCCAATTGCCCTTTTCATCCTAGTTTGATATATGTTCCAAGGAGATAGTACCAGCCTGAGATAAATGTTCCTTCAGTGGGAGGATGGAGGGATCTAATCCCAGGGGCTAGCGAGCCAGAATTGAATCTGTCCATAGATTAATAGTGTGACTTTTCCTTAGGATTCAACAAAGATTATCAATGATGAGGGGAGATGAGGATGAAATTATCCCCAAATTGGGGAGCACTGATTGGACACGACATCTCCTGGGCCACTAATGTTATCTTGCATGTATTTAGCTCTTAGAACTTGCACTAACCACTGGTCCGATTGGGACTTGACCTTCCAATATAGCTTGGAACCCATAGCTATGTTTAAAAGTGAGGGATCTTGGATCCTGAATCCTCCATGCTGCTTTGACGCTCTTATAGTATTCCAATTAACATTGTGGTATTTTTTGGATTCTGTCTTCCCACCTTCCCACAAGAATTTCCTTATGTAGGCTCCTATCTGCTGCATGACATATTTTGGAGCCAATAGGGCTGAAAACTGATAAAGGGGGATAGTTGATAGGACGACTTTAACTAAGATCATTTTGCTCGCTACATTGAGCCAATTCGCTCCCCACTTCTTTAGTTTAGTTTTTATCTTCTCCAGAATGTTCTGCCATGATTTGGGAGAGGTTTTCTGTAGATAAATTGGAATGGCCACCTGTCTTTCAATAATTACCTACCCAAGATCAATGGAATTTCATGGAAGAAAAAGAAATTTTAATCCACTAGGAACATTTTTCTAATTGCTATCAATGAGTAACATGCACAAATTTCCAATCTAACGATCTTCAACAATGATATTCAATAATTAGGGCATAAAAGGAAGAGCTAGTTACATAATTTCCGCACATTAGACATTATTCATGAAAAATTCTTCGACAAAAATTCACTTACAAGATAACAAGAGATATATCTAATCCAATATCAAGACAATGGCTCCAAGAAGAAAATAGAACTAGCCTCTAAAGATATCGAAATGTATGAAAGACTCTTCAATAGTCATCCAAGAAGAAATGCGAATTACTCAAGAAGAGCTAATCCAAGAATATGATGATGATCCAATACAAAATGAGGCCTCTTTTATTTATATGAGGCTCCTCAAGTTTGATTTAGTTTAATTAAGCCCCTAATAATATTTTAATGTGCAAACAACATCACCTTTGGTGACAATCCCACCAAATAGCTACTAAAGTGAATGATAAGCCATCCCAAGGGGGGCGAAATAGTGAAAAATGGAGTAAGAAGGGCCATTGGAAGGCCAAAATGAGTCCTCTAAGTGCCATGGTGAAGAGGAGGGCTCCATAAATGATGATCAAGGGGGTGGCCCCTTGATTTCCAAGCAAAGTATCATGTGGTGCTCCCAAGTGGTTGTAGGGCACAATTAATGGTCTCATGGGTATCCAGTGGCTCAATAACAAGCCGATGCTCCATTAGTGAGGGCTAGAAGATGATACATGCACTCCCATGTCTCTTCAGATCAGACACAACCTCATCTGGGCCCTAGATCAACTACCAATTGTTAGGTGCAAATGTGTGGCCGACTAGGCAACGTGGTCCAAGTGCATCATCATCTCTGTATGGCTCGTGCATGAACAAGCAATGTGTTGTGCTTGTTACCGCTCAAACTAGCAGGGGTCCTAAAAGGGGATCCTTGAAGGGCTACTACTAGGCTAAGCGCAATAATGGAGAGTTAGCCCACTGTCACCTCGGCTAAGGCTCCCTGCTTTTTTACGGACTTTCATTGATGGGAGGAGACTCGTTATGGTAAGGATCACGAAATGGATGGACCAATGATAGGGTGAGGGGTGATTCTGGAAACCTATTCACAAGAGAGGCTCAAATATGTGGCTTACTTGCTTTGGAAGGCAAGTTTAAAAGCTCTCAAGGAAGGGCTTAAGCAAAATTTTAAGGTTTACGTTTAGGGTATGTATATAATAATAGGGATACCTAGGCCTTAAAATTCTTGTGAAATCTTGGATTTCAAATGATCCTTGAAGAATTATCCTTAATAGTGTATGGGACCACACGGGACCAAGTGGACCCGGGGTTAGGTCAAGGGGGTAGGGTTTAGCAACCAAGGATATGATTGACCTATTCCGGAGGGAGAAAGGGACCAAAGGAAGAATTTGAAATACAAGACAATGTGAGTATCCCAATGAGGTCTTTAGGCCTAAGGAAACCAAGGGCAAGATTGATCTTGAGGCTAGGGCTTGAGGTATCTCACAATCCCACCGTCGGAATTGCTTCAAAACTAGAGGGTGCCTGGGAGAAACCCCAACCCAGAGGATGCTAGGAGATCGAATTTTTTCAGTGGGTGGTTTGCAAGATAAATGATGCCCTAGGAGACCTAGAGGACTAGACCTAGAGAAGAGGAAAGGAGAGAAGGAAAAGAGGTTTAAGGTGATCACCTTATGGTGGACTAGTGCCTAATCCTTTGGGGAGATTTGGAGTCAAGAGTAATTATGACTATGGATATTGGATTTTCTATATCGAGGCCTTAAAAACTACTTCACATGGCATTAGGGCAACAACAAAAGCAACTTCAAGATCTTTATACATTTTGCAAAATAAATGGCTTGTCAAGATGAGTTTCTCAACAGGAATAGTCTTAGGGAGAGGTTGGATTTTCTATATCGAGGCCTTAAAAACTACTTCACATGGCATTAGGGCAACAACAAAAGCAACTTCAAGATCTTTATACATTTTGCAAAATAAATGGCTTGTCAAGATGAGTTTCAATGGTGAAGCATCTCTAGGAACATTCACTCATGATACATGGCCCATACATGAAGCATCACTAACTAGAAACAAAATTTCCACAACTTCGCATATATGGATGTAGTAAATTAGCCCTAGTATAGCGACAATGCAACAACAATGTATGTGACAAAATAGAAAGAAACAATAGCATTAAATTTGCACTTACATGTATTAAGAGTATATCCAACCATCAAAACTTTGCCAATCAAGAAGCGCTCCAAGACAAAAGAAAATGGTCCAAGCATCAAAATACATTCCATGCTCCAAAAATTCGTCCTCCAAGAAGGATAGCGAAAATCTCTAAAGAGATACAAGTCCGAAATTCAAGTGATGATGCTAAAATGAATTCACATCACTTGAATTTATACACTTCTAATGAGTTCGATTTAGCTAATTAGGCCTAACTAGCCCCTAAAATAAAATAATGTACAAAATAACTAACTTTTGGTGACAAGCCCACCAAACTAGCTCATAAACAAAAGAATAAGCCTCTCCAGAGGTCGAATGATCAATAGTGCATGTCGTTGGGCCTAAGAGGAGGCCTAATGAAGTCGATAGGTGCAAAAATGTGAAATAGTGTTACATTTGACAACTAGGGCCAAACTCCATGTTGCACTGCTCATATGATGGAGATGATATTTTTGTTGGATTTCTCTTTCGGAGAGGTGCAAGATTGATCTAAAGATCATCTTGTTTGGATGAGCAGAACTTGTATTTTGAATTTATTTTTCCACACATGTGCAATTTGTCAAGGTCGGCCAGAATTGTAATGTAGTCTCACAATCCCCAAAAGTTGTGTCACACACCCACAGTCATGGATATAAAAAGGAGAGACATGATGCTCATTTCATGATTCATTTCATCTCACACATCTTTCTCTCATCTGATTGGTTTGTGTAGCCTTAGAGTCTTCTCTCTCCTCCACACGTGTGAAACATGAAGCTGTAATTTTCAGATTGGTTTAGGGCTTTTCTGGGACAACGTTGACCAACGTTGACTTTGGGTCAACTCTTGTGATTTGACTACGTTTTCTGGGTTAGAATTCCGATTTGGAGAGGTCGCAGCTGGAGGCACAAAAATCAAGGTCTAACGTTGACTTTGACTGTAGTTGACCACAACATTGGCTACTGTTTTGACCGCAAACTGACTTCTGCGTTGACCAGAATTGTGGATTATTTTGGGTTGTGTTTGACTTTGAAGGAAGGCCGAGTTTGACCGAGTTTGACTGAGCCTCTTTGGAGGCTGAATTGTTGGTTTGACCAACGAAGACTTTGCTAGCTAGGGCATCCTATTGACTGCTGTAAAATATATTTTCTCTCTCTCTGCTGAATAAGAAGAATTACAAGAATATTTGTGTCTCGTCTTGGCTTGTCTTTTGTCGATTTATTTTATGTTCTATCAACATTTACTTTCAATGATTATGTGATTGCATACCTGAAATTGATTTGGGCTAATAAGAAAGATTGAAGTAAATTGCTCTAAGAATAGAACATACCATGGTCAACTAAAATTAACATGGTATCAGAGCTAAGGTGAAGACAAAGCCCAAGCAAGAGTGAGAAGAGCAGTCATCGATGTTGAATAGACAAGGACTAGGGACAATGACTTCCTCATTCTTCAATCTGATGACAAGCTGAATGATAAGTTTGATTATCATGCTTGGAAAATGTCCTTGGATCTGACATTGGAGGATAAAGATGTTATGGATTATGTGCAGGGAAAGATCACCGAGCCTTCATCTAATGCATTGGCTGCCACTAAAACAAAGTACAAGAAAGGGGAAAACAAGACGAAGAACATCAACAGGGATTCTATTCCTAAGCACTTGGTTGCTTATATCTCCGAGTTGGGCACATCTAAGGAGATGTATGATAAGTTGGTTAGCATGTTCAGGGAAAACAATGCTAATCAAATTCTCCTTTTGAAGAACAAGTTGAAGAACATCAAGATGGACAAGGGAGAGTCCATCCAATCCTACTTCAGGAGGATCACCGAAATCAAGAATGATCTCCTAGCTATTGGAGAGGCTATAGCTGACAGAGAGCTCACTCTCATTTCTCTTGGAGAACTTCCTTGGCCATGGTATGTATTTAATACTACTATTCTCAATAATAATATAATTCCTGATTTTGATGAATTGTTGACGAGATGCACTCCAGAGGAGACAAGGATGATGGAGAGAGACCATCCCTCAAACGGGAATGGAAGTGACCCTACTGCCTTCACCGCTCACGCAAAGAAGAGGAACAATGTTGGTCCGAGAAATCAAAATCATGGAAGAGCGGGTCCCAAAGGAAGGAAGGGAAGATGTTACAATTGCAACAAGTTTGGTCACTATGCAAGAGAGTGTCCCAATAAAAGGGACTCTCCCCGAGATGATGACTACAACAACAACAACAACTTCAAGGGGAATGATTAAAGGAACAACAGGTTCAAAGGAAAGAGGAAGGCTCTCTCTGATCGAAATAGAAATCGAAATGGTCAATCTTTCAAGAGGTCAAGGAACTCCAGGTATGATGAATCCAATGTTGTTGATAATAAGAGAAATGAATATATTCTTATATTTTCCCTCTCTGCTGCATCTCCTTTCGACACCTTGGATAACTGGCTGATTGATAGTGGTGTCTCAAGGCACTTCACTGGATATAAAGAGGCCCTCTTTGATTTGATTGAAAAGGATACTAATTTGGAAATTATCCACCTATCCCGTGAAAGGGACAGGGACTGTGACCCTTCATATAAATCAAGGTCAAGTCCTTCGGTTGCAAGATGTGTTGTACGCATAGTTATTAAAATCGGAATCGGTGACCAGACCGGTGGACCTAATGAACCGGGTTTCGAACTGGAACCGGTCTAACTGGTAGCGGTCAGATCTCAATGAACCGGTTTTAAAAAAAATACATTAAATAATTATTTTTTAATAAAAAAAACTATTTTTAAGATTTGCAACCATGATTCCAAGCCAATAGAGACAAAATATGCAAAGTTTGCTCATTTATATACCATGCAAAGGTGAATATATCAAAATGGCACCGAGTGCAATACATATCATCGAAAAATACATAAGCAATGAGGCTCCAAATGGCCCATAAAGTCCAAAAACAATGCTACAAGCTATGAGGCCATTGGCCTAATGCAAGACTACACATGAATGATGATCAATCATCAAATTCATCACCGCTACTAGACACAGGATCAACATCGGCTGCTACATAGACATAGTCTTTATAGACTGGTCAGAGAAGGAATTAGAAAAGTATGATACACATTATCTTGAAACTCTACTTGAAGTCTTCAAATCTGGGTTTCCATCGAAAAAGCAAGACATGATCCTTTCTCATTATATATATGTTTAGAGGCTTTCTTATGGGAAAGGTCATTAGTGCCTAGAGAGATGTAGTATTGCCCCTACTGTAATGAGTGCTGCCAAGCTAGCAAAAAGTTTGGATTTGTGTAGGCTTCCTAAAGTTATAGTAGTTCATATGAAGAGCTTTTTATATATCTGGTCTATGAATCATAAGCTGGAAATGTTTGCGAATTTTCATTTTCATGACTTTGACCTAACAAGATATGTTGCGACTTGCAAGGAATGATGAGTCAGCTATACGTGATTTCAATACAGATGAGGTTAAGAAACATGAAAATACACCTTGCAGATGAGCTAACAAAGAAGGCTATTATTATTAATGACTATCAAACAAATTCCTCATTTGCAGGAAGTGTGACAACAAACTATCCAAGTGTTTGGCAATCCTTAAGTATGGGATTTATATTCTATTTTAAGAAATTGTTTCCAAAATGAAGACAAAATTTCATCTACCAAAAGACATGAAAGACAACTGAAGACATTTTAATGGTGGGAGAGAGATTCAGATTTTGGCAACTAAAAGGTTGTGTTCTTTTTGTAAGCCGGATGAGCTACTACTAAGTTTGTAATTTCTCAGATTTAAGGATTGTATTCTTGGATTCATGGCTTGGATGAAATAAAGCCTTGTAATCTTCATTATTTTCTGTGTTAAACAGTCCTACAGCAACCTAGGTGCTAAATGGTCGGTTAGAAGACCAACCGGCGGTTATGGATAAACCGCCTAGATTATGCTTTGATTAGGAAAATCTTGGTCAAAGGCGAGTTAACGGGATTGCACAGGGCGGTTTTGAAGGCCAGTGGAGCATCTTTGACCGAGTTTGGTTTGACCGATTCTGCACAAGTTCAGCAGTGCAATCTTAATACTATGGTTATATATGTACTGACTTGAAGAAGTGGAAGAATCAAAATGTCCTATCTCGGTAATGAAAGATAGGGATTCAAGGTGGCATTCATAGATGGAAAGGTACGCATTTGGAAGAGGAACTTCAAAGAAGCGTTCACTCTTGGTTTTAGGGTTGATACACTCTATCAAGTTGGAGGAAGTCCGTTGGGGGCCATGACATACAACATAACTCTTCAATCTGAGCTATGGCACTGGAGGTTTGCACATCTTCATTATAAAGCCTTAAAAGCAGAGAAGGTAGTCCACGGAGCTCTGTTTAAAAAGCAGTAGAAACGATTCCGACCAGGCACAGTCGGCCAGGAGCCGATGAAATTTGGCGATCCGACCAGGTACAAAACCTGACTAAGTTGGCAATTTTGTTGTTTGATAGTAGAGTTTTGTCTTGGCTACGGCCGCTCGATAATAAATAACAGGGCTGACTTACGATTAACAGCAGAGCCAAAGCAGTAAGTAAGTGGGCCCAAAAAAGCGGTTTGTGGACTTCAAGCAGTTTAATCATGATGAGTTTGTTTTAAGGTTTTACGAAGGAGTTGTCGTTGGTTTTGGAAGCGACTTCATGGTAATATTAAATTCTTAAAGTAAAAGTGACATTCTCCTTAATCTTAATTTTCATCCTTTTACTTAAATTTTTAACATTACCATGAAATATTTCCAAGGATGTTTGAGAGTGGTTCCAACCTCATTGGATTTCATATGGAGAAAGTAGAATTTTAGATCTCATTCAAAATCCAGCAGACTTATCAGTTTTTCAGCATTTCAGGATTGGGTTATTGCAATGTTTCCATCCAATTTTGTCATGTATTAGGGTATGGAACTCGTATTTAATCAAGAGCACCAATCCCTCTATGTACCTTGATGACATGATGTTAGTGACAATGACCAAGAACAATATGTGATCATAAAAGAATGAGATACAATATAGGGTTTTAATACACTAATGGAGGATGGAATTCAAAACATCATCCTCATCTAAATACCCTAGAATCCACAAACCCTAAAAATTAGGGTTTCATATGTGAGCTAGGGTTTTCCATGAGCCATCTAGGGTTCTTATTAAAATTAAACCCTCCATCAAAAGAGCCTTAAAACAAATAAAAATAAATAAATGCATTACACATACTATGAGAGAGACCATACCTCTGATTTTACGTTCATACAAGTTGCTACAGGGATTTGCTTCAAAGTGCCTTGCACTTCTTCTGTTTGTCAGACTTTCAAGGGCACTATCATCTTTATCCAAAGGTGCCAACATAGAGGAGCTACATACTTTTCTTAGATGAACTTCCTTTGCTTCCGCTGCTAGACAAAAGTAGAATCACATGAAGGTTGCCACTAAACCTTCTTAAAATCACATCAGCGGCTAGATAATGAGCAGCGTAGTCAACAATATGACATCGTGGAGGGCTTTTACTATTCTTCAAAAATCATTTTCAAATTGATGTCTAAAGAGACCATCCCTTCTCATAACTGCATTTTGTATTTTCATTGACTTCAAGGCACCTTTTATGAATGCTTCAAAGACATGAATATATATTAATTATTGATTTACAAGTGGGCTTCGATGGAACTAGCTTATAATACTTGTGTGTGTGTGTGTGTGAGAGATTGTAACAGTGATAAGGACTCAGCCTCTTCTTCTATACACAAAATAGGGTTCCTTGATTTTACTGATATAGATCACAAAGGATGCCCGCTAATTGTCTTTTTAAGGCTACAATTCATACCTTGCAAACATATGTATACAAGATCTTGGCTTCCTTAAATTATGGAGGGCCTTAGAACTGTCCTTTATAATGATGTGCCTCTAATTCTAGGACAAGTCCTCCTCACGATCATTGATAGGATACCACCCTTCTAGTTGTAAATGAAGTCACCTTTTAAGTCCTCATAGTCCAATGACCACAATGTCAAATGCCAAATTTTTCTTTAGATTAGGGGATTTAACTTTCTTCGGAACAATGAGAATAACAAATTCATAACAAGGATGCACTGTCAAGAGAAACAGAAGAAAAATACCCTTCAATTCTACTTGAGCAAAGAAGTCCTCCATAATTGCTTCAAACGAGGGGGCAGAAATACCTTGTTTATACTTAGAATCAAGCCTTCAAAGTAATGTACAAAGATGTCGTGAGTTGATCCACGTTAAATTCTCAACGTAGATAGGGAACTTAATAACTCGGTCTGAAGGCTATTGTGGCTCAATTGCAAATGCTTTCTTATTTGAAGAAAAACACAGTGAAACCCTCTTCAATCAGGTCACAGAACTTAACACTGTAGGTTTAATCCACGGTTCTTTATATGCTTTGAATTACCACAGGCCTTCTAGAGGGTTGATGTCTTGTCGAAAGGAGTCACCTGTGACATTGGTTATGTTTTTTGTTTTGATCTCTATATCATCATCTTGTATTGGACAATGCACTAGGTGCAATTTTGATATAATGGATATATTCATGAGCCTACTTTGATCATATGTTGTCTTTTGTGACTTATCTATATTGTAATGCTTTGTGTTTGGAAACATGAATAAAAAGCTTTAAATTAATGTTTTTGTACAAAAAAATTAATATTTAATGTACTTTTTACAAAAACCGAGTCATTGAAACCGAGTCGACCGAGTCATTACGGAGTTAGAGGAGTCATTCTGAGTCATTACGTTCAGTCATTCTGAGGAGTCATTTTCATTTGTGGTGACGTTCATTTAAAACATTGGTCACGGGATTGCGATTTACCATCGAGGTCCACAGACTAGGAGTTGTGAGAAGCCTCCTTTCCCTTCCCCTCAAGTGTCACAAAGACATTTGATATTTTACAATTGATTCATTCTGATCTATTTGGTATGCTGTCCGTAACATCCTTGGGAGGATGTTTATATTATATCACTTTTATAGATGACTTCTCCTGCAAAACTTGGATATACTTTTTGAAGAAAAAGGACGAAGCATTCAAGTGGTTCCGCACGTCCAAGGCATTGGTTGAAAATCAAACTGGGAAGAAGATCAAAATTTTGAGGATCGATAATGGAACCGAATATGAGTCAAGTGAATTCAATGACTATTGCAGGGAAGTTGGCATTAAGAAGGAGACCACTACTGTGTATACTCCTGAACAAAATGGTGTTGCTGAAAGGAAGAATAGAACTATTTTGGAAGCTGCCCGTGCCATGCTTTATAACCAACGTCTTCCGAAATTCCTATGGGGAGAAGCTGCCAACACTGTTGTGCATGTTCAAAATAGATGCCCACATTCTGCATTGGACTCCAAAACCCCCAAGGAAGTCTTCTCTGGTAAGAAGCCTGATGTCTCTCATTTTAGAGTTTTTGGAAGTCTTGTATATTTTCATGTGTCGAAAGAAAAGAGAAGCAAGTTGGATGCTTCTGGAAAGAAGGGAATGTTTGTGGGCTACAGTGAAACTTCGAAGGCATATTGAATCTATGTGCCTAGTCAAAGAGAAGTGGAGATATGTCATGATGTCACCTTTGATGAAGATGCGGCCCTCAAGAAGGTTAGAAATCTTCCTATCTCAAAGGAAGAAAAAGAAGAAGAAGAAGCTGGAAGGTAGGAAGAACCGATGCCCGAAGTCGAAGGTCCGATGGATCCTATAGATCCGCCTTCTTCAAATAAAAGGAGACCCTCATGGCTTAGAGACACTCTCGAAGATGCCGAGAGACATATTGCTCCAAGGGGAACATTCTGTGAAAGTAAGAAGCCACATAGGTACCAAGGGTATCTAGCAGCCATGAGCACTATCGTACAATCTGAGCCTGGAACGTTTGAAGAAGCCGTGACGCATCAAGTTTGGAAGGATGCTATGCACGAGGAATATATGTCAATCATGAAGAATGATGTCTGGGATGTGGTCCCTAGACCGAAGGACAAATCTGTTGTCACCTCGAAATGGCTCTACAAGATCAAGCATGGAGTCGATGGAAATGCTGAAAATTTCAAGGCAAGATTTGTTGCCCGAGGCTTTTCTCAAAAGGAAGGCATAGATTATGATGAAATATTTGCACCTGTTGCCTGCTACACCACCATCCGATCGATCATTGCCCTTGCTGCATCACAAGGATGGAGTCTACATCAAATGGATGTGAAGACTGCCTTCTTACATGGCTCAATCAAGGAAGAGGTCTATGTGGAACAACCTCTGGGGTTTGAAGTTCGAGATAGAGACACACATGTATGCAAGTTGAAGAAAGCCCTCTATGGGTTGAAGCAAGCCCCTAGGGCTTGGTATGAGAGGATCGATAGCTACTTGATGAAGTTGGGCTTTACTCGAATTGATGTTGAACCAAACCTTTATTTTAAGGTTGATAACCACAAGCCTCTCATTTTGGTTCTCTATGTGGATGATCTCTTCCTAACAGGTGCTAACACTATCATTCATCAATGTAAGAGGGAGCTAGCTTCTGAGTTTGAGATGAAGGACCTAGGACTGATGAACTATTTCCTCCTAGGCTTGGAGGTCTGACAAAAGCCAGGTGAGATTTTATTTTCTCAGGAAAAATATGTTGTGAAGTTGCTAGAGAAATTTGGGATGGTGGACTGCAAGTCTGTGACTGCTCCGATGGAACTCAACTTTAAGAAGTTGTGTGGAAGTGCTGCTGGGCCCGAGTTGGGAAATCCCACCGAGTATCGTCAACTCGTGGGTGCCTTGATGTTCTTAGTGAACTCACGTTCGGATGTATGTTTTGCAGTGAACATGTTGAGTCAATACATGGTCGAACCTCATCACATTCACTGGATTGGTGCCAAGAATCTCTTGAGATATCTCCGAGGCACAATCAACCATGGGCTAATATACACTGCCGGGAGTATGAGGATCCATTGATATATCGATGCCGATTGGGCAGGCATTGTGGTGGATCGTAAAAGCACATATGGATGTTGCTTCACCCTAGGTTCTGCTTCAATCTCCTGGATGAGCAGGAAGCAAAAATCGGTTGCTTTGAGCACCGTCGAGGACGAATACATTGCAACAAGTATGGCTTGTTGTGAAGCTGTTTGGTCGAGAAAGCTCTTCAGTGAACTGTTGGGGCATGTGATGGATACCATTGTGATCCTTTGTGACAACCAAAGTGGGATTCGTCTTTCTGAGAATCTCGTGTTCCATGACCGATCCAAGCATATTGATAGTAGGTACGTCTTTGTCCGAGGCATGGTATAGCAAGGCATCGTAAGGCTCCATCACATTGGGACTGATGAGCAGGTCACAGATATTCTCACAAAGCCCTGGGGAAGGTCAAATTCTTAACCTTTCGTGAGAATGTTGGTATCGTGGACAGACCCTATTGTGAGGGTCCCTCTTGAGTTGGACTGTGAGCTCTGGGAGTTCCAGGGGGCTTGGGGATAGCTATTACTTGGAGCTATAAGCAGCCACAGGGCTAGGTTCGCCTTACCTTGTTGGTGTGCTCTTTCCCCACCGTTATGATATTGAGCTGGTTCACCCTCTCTTTTATCTATGCCCCACATGCATCCTACCCATGTAGTCTGGGACTCATGGGAAGTACCTCTCATCTGGCCAATGACCATAGCATTATCGATGGATGCATCGTGTATTGCCGTACACTCTATGTCTAGGATTAGATGTGTCCAACAGCTTGATCTGGGATCAAGTCTGGTTGAGGTTTTTACCTCTAAATTGACTTCGGGTCAGTAGAGAGTGGTAAGATCTTTGTGACTCACTCTCGATTGTGGTTGATGTTTTTACCTCATAATCTTCAATGGGGTGAAAAGACCTCGAACTTTCGCTTCCTATTCAAGGGAGAAGAAATCAAATCGTTAGCAGTTACACCTACTTGGGAGTGCAGTTCTCGGGCCCTCGTTTCAGCCTTCGGCCGACTCTTTAGCCCAGGATAAACAAAGGATACGGCTCCCTGGTCCTTCTTGAGAGACAGTGCTTCCGCCACCACTTCTAGGATATTCCATCCAAGATGAACATCATGGATACCTTGATCCGCCCCACTGTACTGTATGGGTCGGAAGTTTGGGGCCCCTCACTATTGGAGTCAGATTGGGCCTCGGCTGAGCGAGTCCAGACTCTTCTCTTGCGCCGCTTCATCCGGTGCAAGCAGATGGTTCCTGATAACATCATCCTAGCAGAGTTCGGAGCTAAGCCCTTCCGGCTGGAGGCAATTTTTAGGATAGTCTCTTACCTTCATCGGATTCGTGGCTTGGCAGACACGAGAGAGGGGAGAAACAGGTACCCATACTTGGCCTATTGCTCCTCGGAGAACATTGCTCACACGCAGACTGGCCGCATCAAATGCTGGTTCACTGGAATGACAAAACTCCTTGGTCTTATCGATATCCAGACAGATCATCTGCCCCCGTTCCAGTATTCACTAAATGCCCCGGGGCACCTTCTTCCAAACCAGCAGGAACTCAACAAAATCATCAGGGAAGACATCTACAGGCAGTACATTCAGACTACATGGGTTAATACTCCAGGCGGCCTGCGCCCAAAGATGGACTCATCACTTGACCCACCTATACCCTCCAGCATTGGATGCATGCCATCAGGATCCGCCTAGGACAGCTCAGAGTTGGATTGCGCAGGCTTCGGGTGGAAACAGACCACCATATTGACAGGACGGAGAGGATCTGTTAGCTTTGCCACTTACAAGAAGTAGAAACTGAGTCACACTTCATCTTCAGATGCCTCGTCTACTATGAGATCCGCAGGCGCTTTTATTGCTTATTCAGGGGGCCCAGAGCCTAGCCAACTTCCTTAGATACCCTGACTAGAGATGCCTGGCTCTTTATCTTCAGGAGACCTTCAGACACTGCTTGACTCTACTCCAGCCCACGTCTGCTTCGGTTACCACTCAGAGGATCATCGACTTCTTCAGAGCACTCCCTGTATCGCAGGGCACTAAGAGAGCCACCGATCGATCCTTAGATCATGACTCCAGGTTAGTGCGGATCCGGGAATCTTGTCCCACTAGACCCCATCAGCATTCCAGAACCAGGCACCCCCCCACATATAGGGGGCGCCCCGAGCCCTCCAGATGACAGTAGCAACAATCCAGCTCCTCTTCAGGGCAACAGACATTGACAAACTTCCTTCAGTCCTCTTCTAATGGCCTCAGATGCTAGGAGGAGTCTCTACCCCCATTCGAGAGGCTCATCCTCCTCCTTCAGAACTTCTTCATCACAACTCATTGTCAAGATGTTTCAGTAATCTAGACTTTTACTTTCGTAATCCTTATAGTTTTGTTTTTCCTGCTCTTATAAAGAAAGGGGACTGCTTGGTCCACCAAGTAGTATACTGTAATCATTTTAACCAACAGTCCCATCGACCTTTTGTGGTCATTCGTTGGACATTAATAAAATTATCTTATCTTATCTAAACTGACTTCAGGTCAGTGGAGAGTGGTAAGGTCTTTGTGACTCACTCTCAATGATATTTTCTTATTATTTCTTCTATAGCAGAGCAGAGCCAACAAAGCAGAGACATTAGGATGACACAGGATTGCATGATGATATATGGAGTACATGATGTGAAAATTTCAATTCTGAAATTCTATTGCAGTTATAGATTTATTTCTCCTACTTATTTCCACAATAAGTTATTTACAAAACCCTTACAGTAAATTTCGGAATAAATGCTACTGCAGTTATCATTCAAGTACATATAGAGAAAAGAACAGTAAAATGCAAGCACAAGAACCAATCACAATGACAGTTATTTTTGGACAATTGTCCCCGGAAATACCCAATGTGGGAAAACTGGTGCAACAGATGAGGGTTTATATATTAATCTTCAACAATAAATTCTTTACAAGGAACGACTGGTAGAAATAACTAAGAAACTTCTTGAGATACACCTGAGATAATTCTTCTCCGGACCTCTGGAGAATTTCTGACACTTGAGGGACTCACTGGTCCTCCCTGCGCCACTATGTGTCACTCCTGCGTACCTCTCTGCGCAAAGCCAGCGTGAGACTGCATCACTACTGTGTGAGGCCTCTGTGCTGCTCCTGAGTGCTGCCTCTTTGCCCTTCTGCGTCTTTCTTTCCTTGAGCCCTGACACTGTTGATGCCCTCTGCTTCCTCCGACCTGCAAATCTCCCTTTGAAATCGAATTCTATTCCTTCAAAATCGACTTCCCTCGGGTTGCTGAATGTTTGCCTGACTTGCTTTCCAAATGACCCTCAAGCCTTCTTTTATAATCTCTCATTGATGAATCAACGACCCAGATTAGAAGTCTAATCAATGGCTAAGATTAAAACTTGACTCGATCTTCGTTCTCTAGAAGATTCACACTCTGTTTTATTAATACCCATTAATTATTTAATTTCCCTAAGTTTAGACTTAGGGTTTCCATTAAAATAATTAATTATTTTAATAAAACATGAACCAAGTGAAATTTCCACAAACGGTTTATGGGTTCTTTGGAATACTGGTGTCTAAGCCTCCTCACCAAATTTGAGACTTAGATCACTTTCCGATGCTACAAAAATCAACACATGGTGGTACTGGATGACAGGATTGCACATGTTGATGGATGGATGGTCAGGTGGAGTTCTCCCTAGTTGAGAGGGAGTGTTAAATTTGGCAACTAGGGCCAAACTCCATGTTGCACTCATATGATGGAGATGATATTTTTGTTGGATTCCTCTTTCGGAGAGGTGCAAGATTGATCTAAAGATCATTTTGTTTGGATGAGTAGAACTTATATTTTGAATTTATTTTTCCACACGTGCAATTTGTCAAGGTCGGCCAGAATTGTAATGTAGGCTCACAAGCCCCAAAAGTTGTGTCACACACCCACAATCATGGATATAAAAAGGAGAGACATGATGCTCATTTCATGATTCATTTCATCTCACACATCTCTCTCTCATCTAATTGGTTCGTACAACTTTAGAGGATTCTCTCTCCTCCACATGTGTGAAACAAGAAGCTGCAATTTTCGGATTGGTTTAGGGATTTTCTGGACAACGTTGACCAACGTTGACTTTGGGTCAACTCTTGTGATTTGACTACATTTTTTGGGTCAGAATTCCGATTTGGAGATGCCGCAGCTAGAGGCACAAAAAACCAAGGTCAAGCATTGACTTTGACTGCAACTGACCGCAATGTTGACTGCTGTTTTGACCGCAGACTTTGACTTATGCGTTGACCGAAATTGTGGACTGTTTTGGGTTGTGTTTGACTTTGAAGGAAGGCCGAGTTTGACCGAGCCTGTTTGGAGGTTGAATTGCTAGTTTGACCAGCGAAGACTTTGCTGGCTAGGGCATCCTATTGACTGCTGTAAAAGATATTTTCTCTCTCTTCTGAATAAGAAGAATTACAAGAATATTTGTGTGTCTTGTCTTGGCTTGTCTTATGTCGTTTTATTTTATGTTCTATCAGCATTTACTTTCAATGGTTATTTGATTGCATATCTAAAATTGAATTGGGCTAATAAGAAAGATTGAAGTAAATTGCTCTAAGCATAGAACATACCATGGTTAGCTAACATTAACAAATAGGACTCCCAAAAGTAGTGGACAAGGGGTTGGCCCCTTGTTCTCCAAATAGTAAACCTGTGGTGCTCTCAATGGGTGTGGGGGCACACAAATGTCCTCATGGGTCTCCAAATAGATCAAATATGCCTGCAGACCATCTGCAAAGGCTCAAATGGTAGTATAAGTGATGCCACATCATCATACAGGTCCTTGTTGATTTTTAAGTAGCTTGGGAGGTACTCCAAGCCCTGGTGATCGAGGGTTGGAGGTCAAAGCGCCACAAATGGGCTTGCGGGCTTGAGATCGCATGAGGGATAAGGGAGACATGTGCTAGTGTCACTTGGCCACCTGTGAACATGAATACTCACTCTTCTAGTGTGACTGGGGTCAGCCAATAGTTCACATGGGTAAGGACGCTTGTCTTTTTCCATGGCTCATTTCACTTACAATGTATCACCAAAACAATTATAAAAGAAGGGATGAAGACTCATTCGAAGGGGAGGATTTTCTAAATATAGCAGGGTAGTCATACTACATCATTCTCCATTTCTCTCCTTCTCTCATTTCTAACAGGTCTCTTGTTCAGCAAGGAGTAAATCCTCAGTTTTATGTTTTGTCTCTATAGTGCAACCAGCTCTTTAATTAATACAAAATAAAGATATCTTATGCTCAGATCAGCTTGTATGTCTTGTTAATTTGATTTTACTTGCAAATCTGCAGTGCTATTTTGTAGAGGAGAATCTGTAGTGACCCATGAAGGCAGATTTCTTCTAATTTTGGAGGCTAAAATTTCATTTATTTCAATTAATTTTGTATCATTTGCCAAAATGTAGTTTTAGGTGCAAACAATTCTATTAAGAAATGTTTTAATATTCCATACGAGGAATATGCATGTTTCGGTCCTCGAGGGACTCTCAGAGAACAAGGTTGAAATCCATTACAATTATATTATACTCATCATGAGCTCACATGTCACATGTGGGAATTGAACGCAGATGGGGAGTGTTGTTGCAAAATCTAGCAGGCCTTGGAGAGGGGTACCCTACAAGTCTATTACTAGACCAAGTGACAAGAATGGGGTAATGGCCCACTGTCACTGGCACACTGCAGCCAAACCCCCTTGCTCTTTATGGACTTTCACCAATGGGAAGAGTCCTAGTATAAGGTCACCTATGATGGATATTCTAAGGGTATTAGGATGACCAAAAGGCTTCTAAGGGAAAGACTTAAGTAAAAGGCTCAAATCAATGAATGAAGGCAATTTGCTTTCCTTAGAGAGGTCAAATTTGTACAACATAAAACCTAGGGCTTGATTAGTAGGTTGAGAGTTGGGATGGCCAAAGATCAAGGTAAGGAAAAAGTGTAATATTCCTAATGGAATTTTTTTAATGATAAACAAGCAAAACATAACAAAAACACATACAAGAATTAATAGCACATTTACCACCAGAAATCTCCATGAACTACGCTGATCTGAGCCATTTTAGTAATAAATCAGTGAGTACAATATGGTGTTGGAAAGAGTGCACCTGGGCTTGCACAAGGCAAGCTAGCAAAGCCCCAGTGAAAGATATGAAGCCCCTCTCTGATTTGCTACTGCTCTCTGCTAAACGCAACACTAAAACTGCCTCGAAATATGCGGCTGGTTGCAAAGAACTGTTGCTACGGCCTCCTCTGATGCTCAGAAAATTTCGAGAAATTAACCCTCGACTCTCCAACAATAACCCACAAAAACCCACGAAGGGATTGGCTAAATGTTGACCTCGGAATTTCGGCCCAATTTTCCCTAGCTCCTCCAGCTGTTGGCTGAGTTGGGATCTCTGTTCTGCCCCTCAATTCCACCTAGAAGTTTTTGCCAAATTAATCTTGGCTTCTCCTCAATAAACCCAGAAAAACCCAGAAAGGGTTCGCCCAAAGCTTGAGCCCGGAAATTGGCCCTCTTGAGCTTGGCTATCTAAACTGTTGGACAATTTGCACCTCCTAATAAAACTACTGCTGGATACCACCGAAATTCTTGGAAAATCCCTATTAGAAGGCTCCAAGCCTACCCTCCGAATCCTCTGCGAAAACTCCACTCACTCCTTGGCTCCCGGAGTGAATCTCTCAAGGGATCGGGCAACTGCGAGTGTCTCTGCGCAGCTGGTGAAGTAACTGCGTTGTAGATGAGGTTCTCTGCTGCTAGACTGATCGAATCTGTGGTGAAGCACCTTCCTTGGGTTGGCATTCGAAGTCCATCGAAGCAAACGCTGGGATCTTCGCTCGAAGACACCCGTGTGCTGAACAACACATGCATACTTGTCTCACTGCTCAAGCGTGCTCTTGTCAAAAACAATTTCGAAATAGATGAAAAAATGAGAGAAATGAGCCTGATGCTTCCTTTTTTTCCAAGGCTGCCCAATGTTCCCTTGGACCCCACCTCGTGCCTATAGCCTCTGACACGCACCAATGACTGCATTGCCTTCATGTGGGCCGCAATTCATCCTCATTGGGCCCCATCATCTACTATTGCCGCAATACTTTGCCTCAGCCTACTTTTTTGAGGCCTATAGTCGCCTAAGTTTATTTGTGGGTCCCCAAATCCACATTTCCTAAGTCAAAACTGTGATATTATCAAAATTGGCCAAAATTAATATTTCGGTTAACAGAGTTGCTAAACAAAAATATTACAGAAAGGGTTTCCTACAATGTATTTTCAACAAGGACAAGGCACATAAAACCCTCAAAACGCCCCCAAGTTGAAGCTAAAACCAAACTAGGGTTTACCCTAGGGAAAATGAAATTATAGACAAAATTGAAGTGAATGCCCACCAAAAGGAGTGATTTTGTGGAAACCACTATCCTCTTGATGTTTAGAATCTCCAACACCGAAAATTCATCTTCCCTAGGAATTTGCACCAAGCCCTAGCTTATTCACTTGGCCTTAAAGGGGCTGAATTAGGTTAAGAGAGAGAAAGAGATAAAACTATGGATACAAAGCTAAGTTGATTACCAACAAGGAAGGCCAGTTCCTAGTCCTAGGGTCAATGGAGTGTATGGATTCTTAAAATTGATTTGATCTTGCAAAGGAGTAAAGATATTTTGATGCCCTAGCATTAAAACCCTAACTATCACCTTTGTGAGGGATCAAACTTCACTTGGGAGAGATAACATGAGTTCACCAAGGGGATTGTCATTTCACATATCATGGTATGAGTAATGCATGAAATAATATGACCTAGTTACCATTCAATTGATATTCAACAAAATAATGGCACAAAATTTACACTAGATCACAAATTTATTCCATACATTAGACATGAAATCAGAAATTTGCAATAAACATGGCACTTACAAGACAATATGCATGTTCAATCCAATTCTTGAGCAAAAGTGACTTCTCCAAAGACAAGCAAATGATCAAGAGAAATTTCGTTCCATAGATCACATTTTCCACTAGAAAAATAGGTTGAATTCACAAGTCCATGTGATGATGATAAACAAAATGATCCTCTCCTCTATTTATATGAGGAAGCATAATGTCTAATTAGTCTAAAAGCCCCAAAATCTCAAGTAAAATTACAATGATGCATTGGGTTACAAGCCAAATCACTAGCTTGTTGAGAATTTGGAGGGCTGTAGATTAATTCAAATTCTCTTCTTGATAATTACTTGTGAGCTTACTTGGATTATTTATGTCTTCTCTTCTTTATCTTATTTAATCTTTCATCAAGTCAATTATCAAAATACATGTGACACACAAATTAGGCTCCTAGAGCCAGGGCAAAACCTCTCCCTCTTGGAGAGGAAAACCCACGAGAAATCCTTCTTATAGATCTTCAAATGAAAAGTACCATGACCCAGACTTAGACCCTTGACCTATGAATGTCTCCAAGACCTTGATACTGCTGCTGGTCCTTCTTTTTTTCATTATCCTGCACTAACCTTTCTTCTATGAACTATGAGAGCCTCTCTTTTCTTATCCTGCAATGATCCTTAACTTTCGCATCCATCTTAGACCTTCATATTATTATTTATAGACCTAATTCCGTCATAGATTGTAGGTACATATAACTGTGTTTGCTTGAATCTCTTCTTTACACTAGACAACAACATACATCATAGTGATCCACACCATAGACATCATAGTGATCTGCACCATAGACATCGTAGTGATTCACAT
This sequence comes from Pinus albicaulis, assembly GCA_034641835.2. Taxonomy (NCBI): domain Eukaryota; kingdom Viridiplantae; phylum Streptophyta; class Pinopsida; order Pinales; family Pinaceae; genus Pinus; species Pinus albicaulis. Next base: position 1,908,714,696 of record CM076578.1, read on the forward strand.
TTATATCAGACTTCACCATATCTCAAATCCATCCGCATTACTTCAAATAGATCCTCATGTTGACATACTTCAACGTTGCCTGAACTTCATATTTAAACCAGACTTTATCTAACAGACATATCCACACTTGACCGAAGTTGTATCCTTCTAGAGAATGCAGATATGCCTGCATTGTGATCTTATCTCAGAAATCTGCACTTGCTGGCATAGAACAGTCCGCATACAATCATTGTTATACCCTGACGAAAACCGGATTTTCTTCCCGAACTTTAATACTGTCTTTCCGCTGAGAGGACCGCACTTCTTTACTGCATTTCTTCACAGAGAAATCTGCAAGTTATTCTCTCCAAATGATCCGCAGCTTCAGCACTATATATAGTGAACTGTTTCTATATTTAGGCCGACCTTACCTTTACCATGTAGGCCAACTTGTCCAGCTTTTGGAGGCCGACTTTAGGAACAAGATTGAGCTGATCTTTCAACGTAGATTGTGGGCAGTCTTGAGAGCCATTGTGGGCCATTCTTTCGCAAGCTCTTGGAGGACATTCTTCATACTAGACACTTCATTATCATGACTCTTAATTACACTTATAAATATAAGACAAACCCTAATAGACATCAAGAAGAAGTCTATTGACCTATAATAAAATATTTCTCATGAAACCCATGAAGCAAGTACAACAAAAACTACATTTTATTATATTTGTATTCCTCTTTACATAAATACATAATTATATAATCAATATGAAGACCGACCTAGTTACACTTTTCAACACTCCCTCTTAACTAGGGAGGTATTCATACAGGTACATGGTCATTGGTTACTTTCAAACTGAAGAATCTCATAAGAAGAATCGGATTGGTAATTGCATCTGTATCACATCATATCAACCAGCATTGTCCTAGTGCAAGGCCTTGACTAACAGCCCCATCTCTCAACGAGACTATGGGCTACAATGCTGGTGAGACACATGACTTATAGACACCATTGTCATTGTCTCTCCAAGGTACATACTCCACCTAGGTGTTCCCAAAGTTTGACCTTCTTGGACTATTCTTCTATTGGGTAGCCAACCCTCAAAGAATATCGGTCCTCGACTACTCTTATATTGAATGCCCTATTTCATTCTCACAAAGTATCAAATGCCAGATGATTACCCAATCCTACATTCTGTCTTCCAGGTGAAGACCAGAATGATGTGTCTATCCATTCTCTCCACATGGCCTTCACTAAGACTTATGGCTGTTAGTCCTGGTCTAGTGCATGATACATGTATTAGAGAATTACATACGTCACTCCCTCTCAACTCAGGAAGGACATACTTCAAGTTTCTTCCAAGTAAGAAACTTATCACCAGGTTCCCTTTCAACCAGGGTCTTGCAGCAGCAATCCAGCTACTCATGAAGAATTCCTCCCCTCGATGTCATGGATTTTGATATTGAGGAATCTTCAACTTTTTGGCTTCATAGGGCACAGATCATCCATCACTTTTAGTCACGAGTCATGTCCACTATCAGAAAGTGATTCATCAGACTTTCTCATCTGGTCCACCGTTATGCCATGTTGTTTTCCTTCGAATCATCTCCAAGAATCATACATCCTTTCTCATGATTAGCAACCCTGCACAAATTCATCCAGTTAAACATATACATATGAACTTTTAAAAACAAATGTTACCTTAGTGATGATCTTTCACCATGACATGTTCCTGTAGGCATCGACATCCTTTATTTGGATTGACACATCTCCTAATGATATGTTTTGTCAAGGGTCTTTTTCTTTATCAGACTTTTGTCAGAATCTACATATCCTCCCAAGAGATCTCCTAGTCACATCTTCTTGGTTTCCAGATGATAACTGCCTCTTGACATGGTTTCATTTCATGATCTCTTACTTTCTGCACATTCTTCATTCCCAGGAACTTACAAATTTTCCAGTTTCTCGTTCATATACAACCATCTCATATTCCATGAGGATATATTATGTTGATTTCATCTGTCAGTGCACCGAGAGATCCTCCTTCATAGATCATACTTCTAAGTATGGAAGTCTATTAGTTGCAACCATATGACATGACTTCACAACATCTAGTATCAGCATATAAATATATACATACCTCATACCTTTATCATTTAAGTCATCCTGTAGCAGTTTTACTAGAATGAAGAGCTTCATTCCCTTGACCTGCTTCATCCATATGTCATCACATCCCAGAATTCTGTTTCCATGATGACCCTTGATCTTGATGACTACCTTCCATTAGTAATGTTATCAGAGAGGTTTTCTTGAAGCTGTTTCATTGTTCACCAAGATCTCCTACCATGCTTCGATCAGAATGCTACACTGCTTCCTATCATACAACCAACAAAAATCACTTAAGGGAGAAGATGATCTCAATCATAGTGGAGATCCCTCGCTTCTTCTTTCTTAGATTTCTTTGCATCAGGTTCTTCCCTCATTTCTGAGACATGGGCTTCTTCCCTATTTCTCTTGTCCTTTTCAGATTAAGGACAATTTCTTTTATAATGCCCAAGTTCATTATATCCAAAGCATCGTGCTTTGTCCATATTTCTTCTTCTATTATGAGGACCAAACTTACTGAATCTTCCTTTCTTCCTGGACATGGTTGCAAAGGCTTGATTCCCTTCATTTGATCCTGTAACAGCTTTGGGTTTCAATCTTGTTTTTTCCATTTTACATAGAGACCATAAATCGTGGAATGGTGTGGCTTCTTTCGTCCCGTATAAACTTGAAGTGAAGTTTCCCCATTCTTCTGGTAGAGCATTCAACACTACTGTAGTCATATCAGTGTTAGACATTACTTCTCCTAGTTCCTGCAGTTGATCTCAGAGAGATTACTTTTCCTACAGTACTCACGAAGAATAGCTCCACCAATTTCTCATATATTCCTTTTGATGATTCTAGATTTGATACATCGAAGATGAGAGAGTCTTTTATGGATTCTGTAAGAATCATTTGGGCTCTTATATCTCCCTTCATGTATTTGGCATGACTTCATTGTCCTTGGCTTCTATGCAGGAAAGTTTGAAACCCTAACCAGTTTGTTGCTTTCTTTGCAAAGAAGACATTTTAATAGATTCATACGAAGTCATAAAGATACTTACTTGAGTGGATGCTTTTCTTCTTCTATCAGCTTTCTCGTTGAAGATGATGGCAAGAACTCCTCCTTAAACTGATTTCAAAGTAGGTGATCTTGGATCCTTGATGATCAAAGATTACTTCAGAAAGAAGATGTCTTCAATAGTGTTGTGTGGTGCTTAATGATTTGTCTTTCAACAATGTCAATAATCTTTGATGTCAAAGATTACCTCCTCGATGTGTGGATTCTTTGAATAAGGTTGAAAGTATTCTTGAGATGGCTTGAGGATTTCCTTGCAAACTGATTTGACTTTTCAATTTAGACTTTGACATTTGCTTTGATGCTTTCTAGAAAACTGAATTTTGATCCTTGAGTGTCTTCTTGTCAAATAGCCCTTTGACTTTAGCACCTTAGCTCTGATTCCATGTTGAGAATTTGGAGGGATGTAGATTAATTCAAATTCTCTTCTTGATAATTACTCGTGAGCTTACTTGGATTACTTATGTCTTCTCTTTATCTTATTTAATCTTTCATCAAGTCAATTATCAAAATACACGTGACACACAAATTAGGCTCCTAGAGCCAGGGCAAAACCTCTCCCTTTTGGAGAGGAAAACCCTCGAGAAGTCCTTCTTATAGATCTTCAAATGACAAGTACCATGACCCAGACTTAGACCCTTGACCTATGAATGTCTCCAAGACCTTGATACTGCTGTTGGTCCTTCTTTTCTTCATTATCCTGCACTAACCTTTCTTCTATGAACTATGAGAGAGAAGGTAAATCATAGATCTTCCTCTCTTTTCTTATCCAGCAATGATCCTTAACTTTCGCATCCATCTTAGGCCTTCATATCATAGACCTAATTCCATCATAGATTGTAGGTACATATAAGTGTGTTTTCCTGAATCTCTTCTTTAGACTAGACAACGACATACATCATAGTGATTCATCATAGTGATCCGCACCATAAACATCATAGTGATTCACATTTATATCAGACTTCACCATATCTCAGATCCATCTGCATTACTTCAAATAGATCCTCATGTTGACATACTTCAACGCTGCCTGAACTTCATATTTAAACTAGACTTTATCTGACAGACATATCTGCACTTGATCGAAGTTGTATCCTTCCTGAGAACGCAGATATGTCTGCATTGTGATCTTATCTCATAAATCCGCACTTGCTGGCATAGAACAGTCCGCACTGTTATCTTATCTCAAAAATCCACACTTGCTGGCATAGAACAGTCCACATACAATCATTGTTAAACCCTGACGAAAACCGCATTTTCTTTCTAAACTTTAATACTGTCTTTCCGCAGAGAGGACCACACTTCTTTACTGCATTTCTTCACAGAGAAATCCGCAAGTTATTCTCTCCAAATGATCCGCAACTTCATCACTATATATAGTGCTCTGTTTCTATATTTAGGCCGACCTTACCTTTAGCATGTAGGCTGACTTGTCCAGCTATTGGAGGCCGACTTTAGGAACAAGATTGAGCTGATCTTTCAACATAGATTGTGGGCAGTCTTGAGAGCCATTGTGGGCCATTCTTTTGCAAGGTCTTGGAGGACATTCTTCATACTAGACACTTCATTATCATGACTCTTAATTACACTTATAAATATAAGACAAACCCTAATAAACATCAAGAAGAACTCTATTGACCTATAATAAAGTCTTGCTCATGAAACCCATGAAGCAAGTACAACAAAAATTACATTTTATTATCTTTGTCTTCTACTTTACATAAAAATACCTAATTACATAGTCAATATGAAGACCGACCTAGTTACACTTTTCAACATAGCTTAGACCAAAAATCAAATGATATGCCCACACGTGTGAGCCATTGGGCATATAAAGTTGACGCCATCCATGCGTTGAGCTCCAATAAGCATGCGTAGGTGCTTCTAGGTGCCAAACTTGATTTAGAAGCATCTAAAATTCATCCTTTGAGGGTGCGCCCTCACATATCTATTAATGGCTCACTGTGCTTCCAAAATCTAGTTTGGGCACCAGAAGATGGTTCTCATGGGTATCCAAATGGCCATAGTGTCAGTCTTTTCTCCAATGTTGAGGTCTTCCACGGTGTTGCGAGCCCTGCCATGTCTCTGTTGGGCATTAGATAATCCAACCCTCCCCGTTTGTTTCGCGACATGTGCTTAACTGCCTCTCAAGGATCCGTTAAATCTGGGGATGCGTCCATTTACTAACACCTGTGAATCTTGGTGTAATGGCAATCGTGATTTCAACAAGTGGTATGAGAGCCAAGGTCTCGAGTTCGAATCACACCCGAGTCGCACTGGGGGGGAGATTGTTGGGCATTGGATAATCCAACGCTCCCCGTATGTTTCGCGACATGTGCTTAACTGCCTCTCAAGGATCCGTTATCTATGGCGATGCGTCTGTTTACTAACACCTGCGGGTTTTGTTGTAATGGAAATCGTGATTCCAATAGTCTCAAGGGGTGAGACCATCCTCATCTGGGCCCTAGATCAACTTATATCTCTCTCAAAGTGCTAAGGTCAGCCTCAGGGCATGTTGGGTATAGGTGCGTCATCACAAAATTCATTAAATGCAGGGCAAAGTGCCAAAATGCTTTGGCTGTTGGAGGTGCCCAAGGGTGTGTGTGATGTTCTGTTGCTTCTTGGATTCCCATGGCTCTAAACACTTCACCTGTGGGTGTCAATATACTTCTCAAATGGCTTGGGTACCTGTGGGTAAGGTGCCCAAATCCTATGTTGAAGAACCACCTGACAATTACAACATAAAGTTTAGTGCAAGCAACCAGTCATTAAGTACAATAATCATTGGTGCATCTAAGTGAACCAAGCTTGAATGCAAAGGGCTATTTAATACTTCAAATAAGGCCTCCCTTCCAAAATTGAGGCTTTGAACTCACAATGGTGTTTCCTCCCTAGGTAGGAGTGGGTAAAGGAAAACCCTATTAGGTGTTTCCAACCCCCAAGGGGCAGTGATATTTTCTCAGTCCACCCTTCAATCAATAGGTGATATGCTATGTTGCACTACCTTTGGGGACGGGGGGATGGGGGGACAAGTTTTTGGTACGGCTAGAACGCACCCCCAAATTTTCAAGGGGATGACAAGTAGGGGATGGCAATAATATATATAAATAATAAAATAAAAAATATTATTATTATTATTTTATATTCACCATGTACATAAAGATAAATCATAAATAATAAATACATCATTGCAATAAAATTATAAACATTGAACTAGCTATAAGAAATACGAAACACATATTAATAATTACAAAACCAAATACGTAATCTCAAATCTAAAATTCAAGTTGAAGCTTTTAGTTGAAGGATGATGAGTCAAAATCAGTGTTGAGCAAGTGAACTATTCTTCTAGTGTGACACATGGTAGTTAGCTGGAGGGTATCCATCTATATGACAGTACAAATGGCCTAGTGCTAAAACACTAACTCTTGCTAGTTTGACCTTTCAAAGACCTAATTTGTCTTGCCATAAATGTCAAATAAAAAACCTAGGTTGAATTACTAGAGCTAGTTGTCTTACTTGCTATTTTTGGTCAAATCCAAAAGCAGATTGAGTCTTACTATTCTTGGTTGACATTCTTGCATGTAAACTATTTTGCCTTATTATCCCAATTGGCAAGCATGCTAATTTTGTCAAAATGAAGCCTTGGCTCAAATTCCTAATGTTGCCAATCTCAACACCTAAATCAACCCTTTCTGTTGTTAGGTTATTAAATAATAACCAAGTTTAATTGGTCAACCACACTAGATATTTTCCCAATCCTGTGAAAGCAAAAAGGGCCTTTCTTACAGTCATTGCTACTAATATGGCCAAGTTAAACAAATTCAACTTCCTTGGCATAGTTAGGAAAGTTTCAAAGTGTGTTAGAGCCTTAAATATAATGTGGTTTCTTTACATTAGTTTGACATGTAAATCAATCTTGAATCCTGGTTTATTATTCTTGAACAAAGTAAGTGCAAAGAACAGTTTTGGAAACATTAGTCTTAAGAGGAAATGTGTTGAAATGAGTCACTACTGGCAGCCTTTAAACATCCATACAACCTTTATTGTTTGAGGGAAAAATTATGTGGCTACTAGGACAACACACAACAAAGTAACAACCCAATAATTCCTTGCAAATAATGCTAAACACAGTTCAACAAATTTCCTATAGGATAGGAGTGGGTTTAGAAACTTGTTAAATGTGCCACATAGGAACAGTCTCAAAGGCAGTCTACTTCACGTTTAGGACAAAACTAGAAGGTTTTCATCAACAATAATTGTGTTCCTCATTCATGCCACAGGAAGTAAAGGTTAGCAGACTTCTTAATTATTTCTAAAGGGATGTCGTTTTTACGCAACAATATTTATAGGCTGAAGTCCAACACTGAGGGTTATTGCTTTAGATAGTTAAGTGACAAAGAGAGGAGAAAATAAATGTCAACACTGAACATGAGTATTTTTAGTGGTTACCATTGGAAGTTAGCATAAACAACAACTTTTTCATTCTTTTTATAGACCTTCAAATGACAAGTACCATGACCAAGACTCAGACCCTTCACCTAGGAATGCCTCCAAGACCTCATCAATGCTTCTTTGTTTTGCCTCCAACGCTGATCCTTCATTTATGCACTAGCTTACACTGATCTGCACCATCATTAGAGATCTCGGTCTCTAATTTGATCTTTGAACTCATCTTCTTGTCTTGACCTATATTTTCTTTGTACTAAAGATAGGAAGGTAAATCCTTCTATGCTTGCACTTTCGAGTGTCATCATCATGAGAGAGTTACTACTTCACTGTATCCATACTTCTTTCTGTCCTATGTATGCACTGATTCCAGACCTGTAGAAAGCCTTATAGTCTGTCCCTTTATCCTCTTTGTTGACCGCAGATATACCATCATTTTAACCCTGTACTAAACCACTGAAATCCACACTTAAACTCTTCCTGGAATCCGCACCTGAACCCTTCCTGAAATCCGCACTATTTCAGAGTAATCCACACTGCACTCCTGCACTTACTCGCGCTGCAGTGCTGCACTCATCCGCGCTGCAGTCCTGCACTTATCCACACTGCTGTGAGAGAACAGTCCGCAAATTCTACTTGACAAATGGCTGCCAGGTATATATAGAGCACATGTTTCTTCTTTTAGGCCGACCACACAGCAAACATTTAGGACGACATGAAGGCCGACTTCATTGCTGATTATCAGCCACCATCATCACATATTTTTCCAGCGTTTGAAAGGGAGCGTCTTGAGGGCTATTGGAGCCTTTCATCTACAAGGTTCATGACAAGGTATTGGAGCTTTGAATGGTGACAATGCTCTTCATATACATGACTCTAATTTCACTTTATAAACATAAGACAAACCCTAAATAGACATTGAGAAGAAGTCTATTAACCTATAATAAAATTCTTGCTCATGAAACCCATGAGGCAATTACAACAGATACATTTTATTATCTTTGTCTTCTTCTTTACATAAATCCATAATTACATAGTCAATATGAAGACCGACCTAGTTACACTTTTCAACATTTTGGCGGGTAACAGGGAGGATAACAACATTTCTCCCAACTACCAGAGCGACATTCAATTGATGCGCACACACACACATAATTTGTTTTTTATTGCTGTACCATGAAAAAATTGGGGATGTGCTCTAGCCATTCCAGATACCCTTTCCCCCATCCCCCAATTCCAGAAATTTGTGCAACATAGGAAATTGATCACAGTATGGATAGGTTTTATCATTACGTCCGATGTCAAGTTTGAACTTAAAACAGGTTATACAGTTCTCTTAAAGTTGTAGATGAGTAGTATATTAGTCAAAGCTACATCTGAAATTTTTTGGAGGGAGATTTCCTAGTCTCAAAGACTCATGTGATATGGGAAAACATTTATCAGCTAGACAAGATTATTTTGAACTTGTTATAGTTAGCTAGAAAATGGAATATATGTGGAGTCTTCCCTGAATTGAATTCTTGCATGGTTGTTGGAAACTCAGGAACATTCCTAGTATTCCAGTGAATGTCTATTTTAAATACAGATAGGACACTGTTGAAATTCATTGTCAGCTATCTATGAAGAGAAGTTGCATCCAATGTTTAGACCTTCAGGAATTATTCTATGAGCAAGATTCGAACTAAAAGGAGAATAAGGATTGAAGAATGGTTGATCAATTCATTCTGGCAGCATTTATGGAAAATCTTCCCAAACAAAGTGGAACATTTTCAAAATGGAAAATATAATTGTATAATTTTTCATTAAAATCTGTGATCATTGAAAATGGGGTATCACATGGAGCGGAGCCTCAACTACTATGAGCAACTCTCATTTTTTGCATGTACATCTTTGTTTTGTGTTTTTTCCTGTTTGGCTTGGTAATATATTATTCCTCAAACCCAGCTTCTTGTTCAAGGAAAAGTGAAAGTAAGAAAGACATCAAGCGCTAGGACGAAGTATGCAGCATTTACAAGTCTCCATTATATGAAAATTTTCCTCAAACCTATCATATTGTTGAAGGTAAAGTGAAAGTAAGAAAGAGATCAAGAGCTAGGACAACTCACTGCCAATGATGCACTCTGTGCAATCTGAGGGAAGTTCAGAGAAGGTTATAAGTTATAACGATGTGAAAGGGAGATTGCAAAGTCCATGGTAGTGTTTCGAGATCCACCTCCCAGTGGAATAGATGGAGGGAAGACTTGGAATGGAAAATGAGTGTAGAGATTAAGATTAAAGATGATTGTGCTGTCGCAATTGCCGCTCAGCTCTTGGTGTTGAAAGAGTCGGAGAAAGAAGTTTTAGCCTTCATGCAGATTTCTCACTGGAAATAATTGGAGTTGGATTTGCATCTAAGTTCTGCTCTGAAATTGTTGGATTATCGAATTGTGATTCATCTTGGTTTGGCTTAGGCTGTCATACTGTCTCCTATCCCTTCAGCCTTGGCATCAGCTGGGGAGTCATCATTTGGTGAACACCTGATGTGCTACAGATCCATAAATATATGGATTCTCCACTGCTTAGTCCTTAACTTGTTACCCAAAGTTTAGCCTGCTTTTCTGGCAGTTAGAATTAATATAGAAAATTAGGGGAAATGCCTTTTGATAAAAATAGATTGTAACTGCTCCATGGGAGGGAGGGAACGGGTTTTTAGTAGATAGACATTTGTAAGGGGAAGAAAAATCTGTGTGAGAGGCTGCTTTATAGAGTGTTTTTTGAGCTTAAGGAAATAAAATAAAACAGAGTATTCAGTCTGCCATGGCCAACAATATTTTCTGAAGATAATACTTTGGTTGTAGATCTGTGCAGGTCTTTACCTGGAGCAGTCTGAGGTGTTTGCACCAGTTTACCAGTGTTTGTTTGCAGATATGAGCAGGCCTGCACTTGTAGCAGCCAGGGATCAACATTCCTTGAAGTTGGTCAAAATCTGTACTTATAGTAGCTTGAGTTGTCTGCATCATTTTAGTGTCAGAGCAAACCTAAAAATGGCACAAAGAAGAATCTCTTTGAACTGGAAAGAAGAGGCAGGAGGAATGCCAGACTAAGATGGAATGAATGGAGGAATTGATCAGGAGATTAGCAGCAATTGAAGCCAGATTCTGATCAGATGAGTCAGAAGATGAACAAGAGAAGTAGATCACATGGAAAGATTGATAGAACCAGTTTCAAAACAAGGAACTAAGGTTAAGACTGAGGCTTTAGACTTCAAGGGTGACCTAAACCCTGAGTTGTTAATGGCTTGGCTTCAAGAATTAGGAAGGTATTTAGACATGGAGAATATGGATCAGGAGGACCCAAGGTTGAGTGAAGTTTGCTTTGACAAGGATGAAGTTGCATGTTGCCTTTTGGTGGGATAACCTTCAGAATACCGAAAGAAACAAGGTAAAGAAAATAACAGGTTATGGCCCAAGGTCCAAGATGCTCAAAGAGTTCAAGTGCAAGTTTTTGTCTTCAGATTACTTGCATACCATGTTCCAACAATTACAGAACTGGAGGCAAAATGAATTCTGTTGTGGAGTACACCAAGTTGATTATGAAATTGCAGATAAGAGAAAACCTGCAAGAAGACAGTGAGTAGTCCACTGCTAGATATGTCAATGGACTGTGGTTCCAACTCCAAGATGAGTTGGCTTTGGTCAAGCTATGCTTGATGGATGAAGCATATCAATATGCCTTGAAATTAAAAAAGAAATGGCTCAAGGTAAGGGTAAGACAATGAGTAGAAAATGTGGCAGTGCATCCTTTAGAGGAAGCTCTTCAAAACCAGCGAAGAATGAAGGGCCTAAGGATGATTGAGAAGTGAAGCCAGAGCCGAGAGGAAGAGGGGGTTTCAGAAGCAGAGGAAGAGGACAAACCTTTGATTATTGAGATTCGTTGAAATGTTTCATATGTGGTGAAGAGCACAAAGCAATACTGTCCCCAAAACCCCAAAAGAGCATTGTTTACAGAAGAAGGGGCTGTATTCCAAGAAGTTGAAGCAGAAATGGCTTAAACCTTGATGCTGCAAAGGAGTATAATATCAAGAAACAAGGAGAGTTGGAAGCTGGTGGGAAGAGGAAGAGTGCCTTCCGCACTAAATGCAAGTTCAAGGACAAAATATGCAAGGTGATCGATCATTGATGGAAGATCTACTGACAACCTGGTAAGTACAGAAATTGTACAAAAATTACAGTTTGCATTCTATTACACCTAAAATTCTTTACAGTGTATCCTACAAGTTTTTGCCATATGTGACCATCATGATGAGCCAAAATTGTAATGATTGATGTATTGCATTGGGCCATGTTGGGATGATTGATGTAAAAGTGTTGGTCTAGTTGGTAGCCTAGACCCCGTTGGTCGCCAATCATGGCTTGTCACTTTAGTCCCATTTCAAGGTCTTTGTTTTTATTGCTATGATTGACTATACCTTGATGGTAGTAACATCCCATCATGTTAGGCGTTTTGCCTCAAAATATAGTAGGTCTCATAGAGGGGTACCCTACAAGGCAAAGCACTAGACCAAGTGACAACATTGAGGTGTGACCCACTATCACCACAGCCACTACCCCCTGATCTTTATGGAGTTTCACCATTGGGAGGCTTCTCGTTAAAAGGTCACTTATGAGAGATATGCTAGGTTCAAGGATCAAGGTGACAAATGGCTTATAGAGGATGACTCGTCTTAAGGACGAGGCTCATTAAGCAAGGAAAAGGCAATTCACATCCTCCAATAAGGCCAAATTAAGACTCAATTGACCTAGGGCTTGAGAGATAACAAGCCAAATGGATTCTCCTAGAGTCAATAGGATAAGAAAAGGTTTTCCCACTATGAATACTAGCAATCAAATGGCATAAGGAACCTTCAATAAGCCCTTAAGTTGAAGCTTTGCAAACTAGGGTTTTCCTAGGGCAAATCTACCTAGGGCAAGAGAATTACATGGAAAGAGTGGCCACTAAGGGAGGTTGATTTTGAGACAACCAAGTCTTCCCTCAATGTTGATCCTTTCACAAGCAACAACTCTCCCTCTAAGGCAATTCACACCAAGCCCTAATTGGCTGCTTATCCTTAAGAAGGCCGAAATAAAAAACAGGGAGTAAAATTCAAGTTTGGGGATGAAATTGTTAGAGACACACACGGATGAACATAATATGAAAGAAAAACCTTGAAATGCCTTTACTTATTAACATGATATACATATTTATACAAGTCTGGTGACCCTCAGTTTCACATTCCAATTGGTCTCTTGGACTCCTTATGACCATTCAACTTCCACACTAACCCTAGGAGGATTAGGTGTCCAACATTCCCCCCCTTAATCCAAAGGGGTATGTATGAGTCCAAGAAGAGAGTTGTAATACAAAATGGTAGCACTAGGTTGAATGTGCTCTCTGAGATGTAGGTTATAAGGAGGTGGTTTAAGGATGACCACCAACACTGGAACACTTAGTGCAGTTCCTGGAACTCTTCCTGAGGTATTTTGCTAGAGGAAGTGCTCCTAATGCTTTGAGGAGGGAGACCTTCAACCTAGAAAAGGGAGGTCTGCAATCCGCATAAAAAGGAGAGCCTCAACCTGAAAGGGAGGTCTCAACCTGCGGTGGTTTAAGGATGACCACCAACTCCGGAATGCTTAATGCAATACTTGGAACTCTTCCAAAACTTGCAAGAAGCTAAACTCTTCTGCTAGAGGAAGTGTCATCAATTCTTTGAAGAGGGAGAAGCTAAACCCCACGTAGATGGTTTAAGGCTAACCACCAACCAGTGGAATGATCATGGGCATATATGTCTCTAGCTACAACTTTGAATCTGGTATGGCAGGTTGTGGCCCAGGCTCGCTTGAAGTGGATTTGAAGCTTGTATATGACCATCACTTCCCCCCTATCAGATACAAGGTGAGATGATGTCGAAAACTCAACTGCAAGGCCTTTTAATATTCTAGAAGAGATTCTGTCATATGATTGAAACATCTTTTTGGCTGTTGATGCCCATTGCCAACAAGCGATCCATCCAAGATGAATCTTTGTTCTTGCAGGAGGCTTGTTTCTGAAGCATCTGTGTGAAGAATGAGTGGTTTTATGACAATGCTTACATGGATGAAGATCGAAACGATGATCTTTCATATGACCAACTCAATCATAGTGTTGGCATTTCATAATCTGTTGTTGTGGAGGAGGAACATAAACTGGACTAGCTGAAGGTGAACTGTCATAAAGAAATCCTGCACTCTGAAACTGAATGGGTTTGGAATAGTTTGGAATATGAAAGGATACCTTGTCATATCCATGACCTATTTTATGCTTGTTGTTAACAAGCTCTTCCCAAGGTCTAATGACGGGCTTGGGAAGTGCAGGCCAAATTTCTGCATCTGCGTGCAAATCTGCTCCTGCAGTGGGCACTAGGTCTGAATCAACCTCTAGTTTACTGACTTGATCACTTGTTGGTTGTTGATGAGAATTAGTTTCAACCTCAAATAGAGGATTTCTCTAAACAAAAACAAGTTCATAATGATGCTTACATTGTTGTAGCTCTTCTTGCTGTAGCTTTGTCTCAGGCTGCAAAAAATCAATTTTATCTTTTGCATTTTGAAGACAAATTTGAATATCAGAAATAGTGTCCTTGCTAATTTTAATAGTGCTTTCAATAGTAGACATGATTATAATTTTCAGTAACTCTAATTGTAAATTTTCGTAGATGTTCTATGCTTGATGCAACTTTACTTTTTCCCAATGTCAAACAACAATCACATAAACAAGAAAGTAAAATGCTGATAGAACATACCAATAGATCGACAAAAGACAAGCCAAAATTATGTGTGTTGGTGCGTTACGACGGTCAACGGGATGCTTCAACCAACAAAGTCTCAATACGATCAGCCAACCAGAAGTGTCACACAACCCTCTCGGACAACAATATCAGTCAACCCAAAGTCTACGAAAGTCAACGTTCAACGCAAAACAACAACAACAAAAAGTCAATGCAGCCCGGTCAAAGTCAACGGTTAACCTCGATTGATGTGCCAGAAAATGCAGACTGTAGAAATCAGAATTTTGACCAAAGTTGGTGTTAGTTTGACCATGTGTTGACCAAAGTCAACGCTAGTCAACTCTACGCTGAAACCCTAGGTCGAAAACAGAAAATTCTTCTTGCTGCAATTTCCCACGTGTGGATGAAGAAGAGACTCCAATAGATGATCGAACCAATCAGATGAGCAGAGAGAATGTGATGTGATGGATGAGTGAGAATGACCTCCAACATTGACCTATTTATCCATCAGTGAGGGTGTGTGACACAACTGCTGGGGCCTCAAGCCTACATTTCATTTTAGGCCGACCTACACATATTTTGAATAAATTCAAAATAAATGTTCTGCTCATTGGATCAAGATGATCTTTAGATCGATCTTGCACCTCTCTGAAAGAGGAATCCAATAAAAATATTGGCATCTTCATCTGAGCATCACAACAGGGATTTTGGGCCTAGTTGTCCAAAATTAACACTAATACATTGTCAATTTGGTCCATTTAAAACTTATAAATTTTCTTGCAATTCTACCCTATTTGCTATGTTCGAATATAGTAGGCTTGACAAAAAATCTTTAACTGGTCCAATTCTGTCCAACATCAATGCCCTAAAAACACTCTCTGAACTGTAAGAATCTTCTTATGTCTGTTCTCTGGATTCTAGAATCAACGTCTTCAATCTTGAATAAAAACTGAACTGTGGTTCCTTTACAACATTTTCATGTTAAATCCACTTCCTTTCCAATGAAGGTAACTATTGACAAGCATAATACAAAGCTTTGTAACAAAGCTATTGAAAATTGATTCAAAAGACAGAGGTTACATCTTGACCATATTCATGTAGCCCTTGTGTTTGAAAATCCAAGCCTGCTCCCTTCATTGTACACCTGCGACAATGATGAAATTCGTGATATGTCGAGAGCTATAAACACCCTAGAGATGCACCATCCCTAGTGCACTAACTAAATGGTCCTCGATGGTACTCTTCCAAGGTATTTATACTTGTCCACATTATACTTCCGAGGAATATGATCTCATGCTACTAGACACATATTTTAATGAAGGAATTCCCCCCACTTCCATCAGAGAGATGAATTTTAGGGATGCTATCCGACAACACATGCAACATCGTCAAGTTGTGAGATGTAGAACGCCGAAAGAGTCAATACGACCAATTTCACCTTCATATAATATTTGATGATATGAAGTCGAATCTTTATTTATCAACAAATATCAGGTGTGATCACTCACAATATTGCCCCTGGTTATCAAGAAAATTATGCACGAGCTGGAGAATTCATTTGAAGACATGAAGATAATCTACAAGGCGGGGCTGCCAAACAGATGGAGCGTTAAGCCTAATGTGGAAGACTGGGATGCTTTTTGGCAAAAATGGAGGCCATGCATTGGAAAGAATACTGTGGAGAAGAGCATAATGAAGCTTTTCTAGGACACTCAGTGGAACATGCAACAAGAATAACTCTCAGACAAAGGAAGGTATTTTGCTCATATCACAAGATTTGTTCTCTAGAGCCTGATCCACTTCACTGTGAAGGAAACCTAATTTTCCAGGGAGTACGAACAAACTAGCATGGTTGGAGGAGGAGTGGAAGGGCTTCCAAGACTGGAACCCAGTTCATCGATCTCGATAAAGTATGGTAGATTCTTTGGTGCGCATCAGGATCTCAGCTTACTGGAATTCGACGATGGTGTTCTCATAGAGATTATGCAACATGGGGTGACCATCAGAGGAAGCCCAGAGGAAGAAGATGTCTTGTGCACCTCTTCAAAAACATATGCGATCAAGTTTGTTGCCACTTCCAACTTTGTTTTCTTAATACCCCCTCAAAATCTAGTACTTCAAAAAGAAGCAGAAGAAGATTACTGCCAACCATAGACTGAATGTGCCAGGCTCAGTGCTGGTGCACTTAAACTGACCCATGGCTACATGGAAATTATTCAGTTTGCTTTGAAGTTAGAGAAGCTCAAGTCCCTTCTAAGTGAAAGGCCTTACAAAGAAGATGACATGAGCGAAGATATGGAAATGAGGGGCTTAGAGGGCTTATACAGGTGGGAGGAACGCGGTATGTGGAGTGGAGGTTATGAGAGGCTCAATGCACTAGCTCCCAGCACGCGCACCAACTCATAATACACAGTCAGTTACAGTTGAACGCGGATTCTTCTGACACAGGATGAGAAAATTCCCTGGCAATGGCGCCTATGGCGGTCGAAACGTTTTTACACGCTGAAGTCTACACAATAAAAAATATGAAAAATTCAGGATTGAGTCAGTATTATCTTTACAAGAGTAGTAACACATATGTTTGGACTAGAACATTGATATGCAAAATGCATCCGAATTATAGGAGAAGAGCCAATTTAGACCAGTAGATATTTAGAATTGCAAAGCGCTCAGCCTAGGTAGACATAACTAGCCATAAAAGAAAGTGGGCTCACACTTGAGCAGGGCAGGAGATCGCCTGCTTTGATACCATGTTAAAGACACACATAGATGAACACAATATGAAAGATAAACCTTGAAATGCCTTTACTTATTAACATGATATACATATTTATACAAGTCTGGTGACCCTTGGCTTCACATTCCAAGTGGTCTCTTGGACTCCCTATGACCATTCAACTTCCATACTAACCCTAGGAGGATTAGGTGTCCAACAGAAATTATGTGTGATCACCAATTTGACAAGGCCAATGCCTAGCCCTTGGGACGATGGAGTTTATGGAGGCGAAAGTTTGCTAAATCTTATTAAGGAGTAAGGGAATTTTGATGCCCTAGATCAAAATTCTAGCTATTCTCTTTGCGAGGGATAAAGGTCACTTGGGAGAGCTAGTTTAAAAATTCACCAAGGGGACTGCCATTCACATTTCATGCATGAGTAATGCATACAATGATGTTATCTAAATTCTATACAATTGATCTTCAATAATAAATGACATAATAGAAAAACCCTAGATAATCAATTCATTACATACATTAGACATAAATTCATATATTTTTCAAGTACAAGGCTTTCTTACAAGATAAATTCATGAACAATCCTTTATCGATCCAAGATAACATCTCCAATGCCAAGAAATAGCTTCAATAGATAAAAATGCTCCATATAATCACATCTCTAAAAGCTACAATCCAGGCTGAAATTCTCAAGGAGGCTGAAATCAAGTCACAAGTGATGATGATGAAATAGAATGATCCGCTCTATTTATATGAGGAGGAGAACATCTAATTAGCCTACAAAGGCCCTAAAAACAATGGGTTACAAGCCAACCCACTAGCCTTTTACAAATATGCCCTAATTAGCCCACATGTGTGAGTCTCTAACTCTCCAGGGATGATGTCATGCAATAAATGTGCTCCAAATGGCATGTCCAAGTGTGATGAGGTGTTCAAGATGACCTAGAAGCATGTCGAACCTATGATTTGAGAGTTGGCCCTCAAATCCACCTCAATGCCTCTTGTGGGGTCCCAAGATCCAACCGGGCCACGACAAAGTGGGCTCCATGGGTCTCTAACTGCTAAAAGTGGCCTCCTTTGCTCTAGCGTTGAGGGCTTCTCAGATGCAACTAGCCCTCCGTGCTCTTTGAAGGTGAGACCATCCTCATCTAGGTTCTGAATTAGATGTCATCCATTAATTGGTGTTAAGGCCGACCTGGGGGCAAGCTAGGTCCAGCTGTGACCCCCTAAAGAATCATCAAGCGTGGTACAAAGTCGTCCAATGTCTTGGTGCAAAGAATCATTAAGTCTAGGAACATGTGTCATATGATGTTGCTGCTGGGAGGCCCAAAATTTTCAATCCTTCACCTATTTGTGCCAATATAATCTCTCTAAGGGCGTGGGTACCTGTGGAGAAGGTGCACAAGACCTAGGCTACTGAACCACTTTCATGATCATAACAAAGATTCTAGTGAAAGCAACAAACCATTAGAGACAAAGATCATTAGTACATCTAGGAGAATCAAACTTGAACACGAAGGGCTATTTGATACCTCAAATAAAGACCCCCTTTCAAAATTAGGACCTTGATCTCATAATGGTGTTTCCCCCCTAGGTAGGGGTGGTTAAAGGTTAACCCTGTTAGGTGTTTCTAGCCCTTAAGGGGAAGCATCATTTCCTTGGTCCACCCTTCAATAGATAGATGTTAGTGAATAGTAATGATGATAATGGAGGGGATAAGACTTCATGGCCAAGTGCCATGGTCAAAGGGACCGACTAATGAGGGTGTCCACATTTTGAGTGTACAAATGTGAGGAGGGAGCATTCGTGGATGCATAAGTTACCGACTCGACCTTTGTTTATCCACCCCTCTTGTGCGCCTTTTACTTGTTCTTGATTTTTTCTTGTATTATTGCTCATAGCTTAAGGGTTAGAGCTTGATTTGAATGATGTAGCACTTGTATTACCCCTTAATGATGAGTCAATTCATCACTTATCAGGGTTGGGACATGCAAGGGCTCCTTCTTTTGATGTAATGGAGCAACATGTGCTCAGGAACCAGGTGATGGCCATATGAGTGAGGTAGAGCTCACGTTAGGATTTTTCCCACGTGATAATCTTTATGTCCATGGCCATCTTTTTTCATTTTGATATTCTTTTTATTTTGTTGTTGTCGTGATATGCTCTTTTTGTTTCTTTTAGCTTCATCGACCACCTAGGGCAAAGTTTCCAGGCACTACCTAGGTATGTGGACATATGGGTGCCAAATCCCAAAGAGCTCATGAAAAGTCAAACTTGGCGAATGGAGGTGGAATATGGGTTTGTAATGTAAGATGGAAGGTGTTAATTATGACATAGGGGAAGATGGAACTATACAATCTTAGTCAAGGCTTCGTAAGTAGTGCCCCTCCTATATCCCTTTGGCCATTAACATAGGTCCCATTGAAGTAGGACCGAAGATTAACCCCCCATTTGAGGCGAGGGAACAAGGTCATGGTCAAAGTCTATCAATCTTCCAGATCACCCCACAATCCATACTAAATGCCCAGAAACAAACAAGCATATACACCTGATTGCAAAATGACCAAAGTACCTTTGGAGTGGAAGCCCACCTTTGTCCATGTGCTCATGTTGGATGGGTGAGAAGAAAATGGCTAATGCAAGTGGCAGAGATATATGACATATCATCGGCTAGTTGTTGCTATCAAGGGCTGTCTGGCTGACCAGTTGACTATCAAACGTAGGAGAAATGTTTTTCCTATGGGGTAACCCTTTTTGGTGTGTAAAATTTGGCTCCAACTTGGGGACATGAGCCCACTATAAAGCACATGATCCATATGCTCGAACGAGGAGTTTGTGAGAACTCTAGTAATCCCTGGGCTCACACACTTGTAACCTGCACATTGCAGTGTATCACCCATGTTTTATATGAATATAATAAATCCGTGCAAAACATAAAATCTATGCTAAATGCAATCTATTCTAGCGTGAAACTTGATATGAATAATGTTAGAATGCTCACACAATATGCAATGCAACTAACTACTATGCATGATACATATATGTAATTAGTTTCCATCAAAGAATGTGAAGCAACTCCTTTTCACTAGTGAAGGAAAAAGTTCACCATCATGTTTAACAACATAAAAGTATCCCACACCAACTTTACCATGGATCTTGACAGGAATGAGGTCTTTATCAACCAAAACAAGGTCACCCATTTAATAGTCTCTCTTTGGTTTTTTGGACCCATTGCGTCTTAGGAATGGTCGGTCTTGAGTTAGACTTCCTAATGTGGCATACCTCTTTAGAAGCAAGAGGCTTAATTGATTTTGAGGGCCCACTAGGAGGTTTTTGACTCACAATCTTTGCGTTTTTGTTGATTATGACCTCTATTTTACTAGTGGCAGTAGAAGGGAAAGGTTCAATGTCTTCGACATGATCAAGTCGACATGACCAGGCAACTAAGGTTCTCTATATAGGACAAATGGTGTCCCATCAGACTCACAAAAAATGGCATATGATAGATCCATTTGTAATTGACCACCTAATGAAGAATACCATTTTCTTAATAATAGCATGCCCTAGGCATCCAACACATCAATGGCTACAATATCCATTATTACAACAATGCCTTTATTGGCTGCCAAAGATACCTTCACATCTTTAATGAGACCACACACAAGAATAGATTTGGAATCAAAACCACAAACATTCTTATATGGCTTAGTGATGTTCATTTCTAACTGATGCATGATCTTCAATGACTTGACATTGGTAGAGGCACCCGAATCAAGCATATAGTTGTGAAGTATAAGGTTATTAATCACTAAGGGAAATAAGAAGGGCTAATGACCTCCATTTTTCTTGTCAAACTACATATTTTGCAAAATAACTAGAGGGTCATCAAGCTCATCTTCAAAATCAAAGGCCTTCCTAATCTGCTTCCTTTTGGTAGGAAGCTTAGCCATCTCCATAAGGGGGACTTGCACATTTACTTTAGCCAAAACATTAGTCATATCCACATCTAATGCAATGATAAATGCAATATCATTGTTTTTTGGCTTTGTCTTAGGTTTGTTTTTGGCTTGAACTTGGGAATTGTCCTTCCTTTGGGACAGATTACTTGAACTAGCACTTGCTTGGGATTGATCATTATTTCTTCTAAAATATTGGAGACCTATAAATCTTCCACCATTTTCAGAAGCTAAAATTGGTTCAACTTTATTATTATTGGTAGCCATGTACTTGGTTAGGCTTCAGGTGGAAATATGTATCCCAAAGCATGATATTGAAAGGAGCATTGTTGTTTACTATATCAAGTGCTTAGGGTTTTCTTCCTCCTCTTCTTGATTATAAGGATTGTCGTCTTGGGAGTGTGGTTCCTTAGAAGGTTGGTAACAAGGGGAATCTTCTTGTACCACTAGGTTTATTGGGGCAAGAGTGTTTGGAACACATTGTTGAGTAGTATGGTCTCTCTCAATAGCCTTTGTATTTAAGGATTTGTCCTTATTGAATTGAGCTTTAGGAGGAAAAATTGGTTGAGATCCCTTTTCCCTCTCTGTCATGGACATTTTGTTCATTAATGTATTTTGACCTTGAATCAACTCATTAGTGAGCTTATCAAACTTTTGAGCAAAGGCTTGCAGGACGGGATCAACCTAAGAGTTAGATTTGGTCTTAGGATCAATCCTAGCCCCAGGATAGTTGAACAAGTCAATTCTGGAAGTAGTCAAGTTCTATTCAAATTCAATAGCAATTCTCTTAGACTCAGGTACGTCTTTGGGTGCTTTATCCCTAAGGGAATAGGTCATATGTCCATGGAGTGATCTAATGTGTCTATCAAGAATAACATCATCAAAAGGTCTAAATCTATCAAGGATCTCTCTAAGGAGGTTGTCAAACCTTTGAGTGAATTCCTTTACAATTTCTTTCTCAGTCTTAGTGGTTGCAAGGAATCTCTCAAGGAGAAGACCTCCATCCAAGGCTGAAGCCGATATTTTTTTGAATGCATCGTGAAAGGTATCCCAATCAGGAATGCTACCTCGTGGTAAACTAAGATACCAATCTCTAGTATTTCCATCAAATGTTAGGGCAAACAACATCATGATTATATTTTCTTCCATTATAAGCCTTGCACTCACTGCCCAATAAAAATCATGTATGTGTTTTTCAACAATGATGGCATCAACGCCATCAAATTTGGGAATCCACTCATGATATTTGTCAGGTAAAGGATGAGGGGATTAGGGTGGTTGCTCAAATCCAAAGGTCTGAATCCAGCGAAAATCCATGGCCTATCCATGGTGATGGTGGTGGTATTATCACCAAAGAGGTTCCTAACCATTGGGCTACCGAGATTAATGGTATAAGTTTGAGCTTCAAGACTCTGCTTTGTATTCCTCTTTCTTGGAGCTATGGTTTTTTCAGAAGAACTCCTAGAGTATTGAATAGAGTTCATTTCAGGAGTCACCAAAGGAGGATCTACCTTGTCGTTAGAGATGTTCTCTTCCAAAAGTGATGAAGCTAAATCTTTAGATCATTTGGAGGTTGATTCAATTCCTCCCCCACAACGATGCCAGAGATGTTGCCTAAAAATATATCAGGTCTTGTAGAGGGGTACCCTGCAAGAGAAAGCACTAGACCAAGTGATAATAATGAGGTCCATTGTCACTGTTACCCACCACCTATGGTTGACCCAATATGAGAAATTTTTTCTCCTAGATTTGTCTTCAGCGAATAGCCAATAACCTCGACAACCACCAATGTAGCCCATATTGTGCTTGTTGATCTATACTCCCCGAGCCAGTCATATGTCTCCTCGCCCATATGTTGAGAGCATATGTTTGAAGGCGGGCCATCCAATCCTAAAGGTATGTTTTTCATTGTGAAATTGGTTGCTTATGCATGTTTTTCTTGGGCACACTTGGGTATAGATTATTGGGTGACTTGGAAGGAGGAAGGACTTCAACTGCAGTCTTGTTCCCTCACCTTAAATGGGGGGTTAATCCTCAATTCTAGTCCCATGGGATCTTCCCTACTAGCTTATATCTTTAATATGGGCACTACTTAGGAAACCCTGATTTTGGTAATGCAATCTTGTTTTCCCATTCCATATTTTTCACTCACTTTCTCACATTACATGCCCTATTTCATCATCTTCCCTCTCTAGGTCCATATGACGACTGGGTCCACAAGGCTCTTTATCCCCCCTCCCCTTGTCCACACGTCTGGGTCGGGACTGAAATGATGCCCCAAAGGTTGATACAACTAAAAAAAAGTTAAAAGCATGTCATGGCCACATACAAAAGGAAATAATACCACAAAACACTAAAGATGGTAGGGATAATAAAATTTAGCACGTGGGAAAAGCGCCAAACATGATCTCTAACCCTTATTATTATGGCCATCACCCTGGTTCCTAGGCCCCCCATGAGTGGCCCTCTAGATCATTAAGGAGCCCATGCACCCCACCTTAAGGGGGTAATAATTGCTATATCATACACAACATGCTCTCATCCCCTGGAGCCTCGAGCAGTAAAATAAAAGAAAAAAAAAACAATAAAGGGAAAAAGGAAAATAAAGAAGGGAGGAAAAACAAAGGCCAAGGTAATTCATGTACTATGATTGTTCTCTCCTACCTGTATACACCCAAATATGTGGGCATCTCTCATCATTACCACCCTAGAACCCATGGCATTTGGCCTTGAGACAAAGAAGGGAGGAAAAACAAAGGCCATGGTAATTCATGTACCATGATCGTTCCCTCCTACATCTATACACCCAAATATGTGGGCATATCTCATCATTACCACCTAGGAACCCATGGCATTTGGCCTTGAGACCCCTGTGTCCCAATCCACCTCATCATTATCCACATGACACCTACCACTTAAAAGATGTACCTTGGACATGTCCTTGCCTTTAGGGGTTGGGAACACCTAGTAGGGTTGTTTATTAACCACTCCTACCTAGGGAGATAATTCACCATTACATGCTCAAAGCCACAAATTTGGAAGGGAAACCCATTATGAAGTGACCTCATTTGTGCCCTTGACTAACAAGCTTGATTCACTTCGATGCACTAATGAATTATTGTACCTGAGGATGAAGAGATACATTGGATCTTATATATGATTTATAGTGTTGATTTCTGGTAGCATCAGATGTGCTTTAAGTCTCAAATTTTGCAGGGAGGCTTAAACACATGTATTCCAGAATACCCAGAAAGATTTTTGGGAAATTCCACCCGGATGGGGTTTTATTAAAATAATTATTTTTAATGGGAGCCTAAGTTTATACTTAGGGAATTAAAATAATTAAAGTATATTAATAGAATTGGGTGTGAAACTTCTAGAAAAAGATGGAGATCGAGTCAATATGATCTAAGCCATTGATTATGCTTTAATCTGAGTTGTTGGTTATCCAACGACAAGAATATAAGAAGGACTTCGATGGGCATTTGGAAAACACATTGAGTGAATCTAGAGATCGAATTTCTCGAGTGAGCAGCGTAGAGTAGTCGGAGGATTTGATCGAGTTGATTCAATTGCAGTGAGGGACAGTGATAGTTCCGGTTGGAAGATCTTTTCCTGAGCCGGGAATACTTAGCAGAGAAGGTAGAGAAAAGGACGCAGAAGAGGCAGCGTAGGAATTACGCTGGGTAGCGCAGTGCCACACAGAGGCAACGCTATAGCCTTGAGGAGATCCGTAATTTTGTTGAGGATCAGTCAGATCCAGTGCCAGAGTGCTGGGGTGTGAGACTGAAGGGGCTAGATATCAACATCCAACCAACAGGATATCCAACATAAGGAGGTGACACAGTCCCCAGCCAGAGTGACGCAGATATGCGCAGAGGCTGCATGGGGCTGTCCAGTGCAGTGTTGGGTCAATACCAGTCCAGTGTCAGTGTGAGGTAATCCTCACTAGTTCTCTGTCAGTCAGATTCTCTGTGGATAGCCAGATTTTGGGCATCTAGTTATATTCAAAAACTTCTGCTTAATAATACCAAACCCTCATCTACTGTATCGGTTTTCCCACATTGGTTTTTTTCTGGGACTTAGTCCAAAAACAACGGTGTCATGTGTGTTTAGCTTTCTTCTTGCCCAAATCTTATTTATGCATTAAATTTCCGTAGTTTATTTATGTAGTGAAGGTTGCAGTGTATGTACTTGTAGAACACAATAAATAACTTGTATAATTTAACAAGTAGGAGAAGTAATATCAGTTTGCTGCAATAGGGATTTTGGGTTTAAGAATTTTTACATGGTTTCAGAGCTTGTATAGCAGCGCATGTGAAGCAAGAGAGCAGTCTGGAAGAGTTCAATGTTGAAGAAAATGAGGGAGATCGAAGAGCTGCGTAGGCAACAGATCGAATCCCCAAGGGATTGTGCAGTCCAAGTCAGGAGGGCAAAATTTTCAAGGGAATCTCTCTCTGAGTGATTCGATAGAGAGGTACGATTTCCAGTTTGAAATTTGTCAGCGGAAGAGGGACCAATGCAATAATAGCTTCAGTGCAAACCAATTTCTGGTGGGATGCAGTTTTCTTGTAGGAGCAATTGCTGGTGCAGAAAGCGTTAGAAGAAGGAAGAAGCATACTGAGGAAATTCTGACCTCAGGGAATTTCTTTCTCAAGAAATTCTAATTTCCCGTGCAGAAGCAACGTGATCGAGAATTATTTGGCTTTCTCCAATAGGGAATGCGTAGAGCCAGCTGCGCAGAGGGTTAGAGGCAACAATTCGAAATTTGGTTGGGTGAGATGGCAACCATTGGGTTGCGTGATCAGGATCGGTTGGAGGGTGCCTCCAACTATGTAATATGGAAGACAAGGATTTCTTTCCTTCTGGATGAGCATGATCTCAAGACCTTCATCGACAGTGTGGTAGCTGTCCCCGCAGACATAGATCCACTAAAGGCCTACAAGAAAGATATGGCTAAAGCTAAAAGGCTGATCCTCAACGGAGTGAGGGATCACATTGTCTCACACATTTCCGGCAAAGAGACTGCCAAGGAGATGTGGGATGCATTAGATATGTTATACTAGGGGTCTTCCGAGCAACGAAAGATGTTCTTGGAGGAGAAGATGCGATCTACAAGGATGTAGAAGGGAGAACGCACATATCCGTTCCTACCGAAGCTTCAGGATGTTCAAGATCAGCGAGCAGCTGTAGGGTCAACACCTCAGACCATGAAGATGGTTAGATTGGCTCTGAATTTTGTTTCCGAAGAATGGCAAGTCTTTCTCCAGTATCCTGGGCAAAGAGAAGTTGTCAGACTGGGAAGGGATGTGGGCAACTCTTCAGTAAGAAGAGATGAGGAGAGACTTAGTCAAGTACAAGCTTGATGGAAGTAGTAACAGTGGGACGAAGCCCAAGGAGGAGGATGAGAATGCAACCCTTGCATCTTAGGGGCAACAAAGGCGGAAAAAGGACGTCTCAAAGATCAAATGCTTCCAGTGTGGTGAGTATGGTCACTATGCTACACAATGTCCTCTCAAGAAGAAGGACAAGGATGAGAAGCATGATCTGTAGGCTGCAACCGCAAAGATCAAGGAGGAAGAGTTTGCTATGATTTCTCACATATCTCCAGGGGAGAATTGGGTTGATCTAGAACTTTAGTTCGAAAGAGCTGCAATTGAGCAGGATCCTTGAGGAGTCCACCTCTTGGATCATTACCTTGCTACGGGAGCCCAAATCAGAAGTAGCAAGATGGACAAGTGTCGGTTGGTGCAGAGGAGTGCCAGAGTGACAAAGTAGTGGTTAGAGAGCACCAAATTCTGAGCAGCGCAGAGAAAAGTTGGTAGCAGTGCAGGAAGGCACAACGCAAAATCAATGATAGCGCAACAACTTAAGAGGGTCATTGTAGAGACTAGAAATAATAAGATCTTTAGAATCAGATGCATCATGCTGAACAGTTAGTTCAATATTTTGGATGTTTTTCTGCCGCAACAACAACATAGTTGTAGTGCAGATGTAGTTGGCAACAACATGCAGGGTCAACAACAACACAGTAGTTGGTGGGAAGTGACGTCATACATCAGCAACGCAGAGGGAGATGTTACAAAATCAGTGTAGTGCTTCAGCAGGATGCATAACTAGAGCACATTCCTCGCTAAGAGGGAGTGTTGATTTCTGGCAGCATCAGATGTGTTCTAAGTCTCAAATTTTGCATGGAGGCTTAAACACATGTATTTGAAAATACCCAGAAAGCATTTTGGGAAATTCCACCCAGATGGGGTTTTATTAAAATAATCAATTATTTTTAATGGGAGCCTAAGTTTAAACTTAGGGAATTAAAATAATTAAAGTATATTAATAGAACTAGTTGTGAAACTTCTAGAAAAAGACGAAGATCGAGTCAATATGATCTAAGCCGTTGATTATGTTTTATTCTGGGCCGTTGGTTATCCAACAAAAAGATTATAAGGGCTTCGATGGGCATTTGGAAAACACACCGAGTGAATCTAGAGATCAAATTTCTCAAGTGAGCAACGCAGAGCAGCTAGAGGATTTGATCGAGTTGATTCGATTGTAGTGAAGGGCAATGATAGTTCTAGTTGGAAGATCTTTTCACAGGCGAGAATACTTATCGAAAAATACGGAAAGAAGCGCGAGAAGAGGCGACTTCGAGGCTACGCTGGGTAGCGCAGTGCCACGCAGAGGCATCGCTGTAGCCTTGAGGAGATCTGTGATTTTGCTGAGGATCAATCAGATGTAGCGCCGAAGTGCCGGGGTGTGAGACCGGAGGGGCAAGAGATCAACATCCAACCAACATAAGATCCAACAGAAGGAGGTGACGCAGTCCCCAACAAGAGTGATGCAGATCTGCGCAGAGGCCATGTGGGGCTGTCTAGTTCAGTGTTGGGTCAACACCAGATCTCCAGTGTTAGTGTGAGGTAATACACACTAGTTCTCTGTCAGTCAGATTCTCTGTGGATAGCCAGATTTTGGGCATCCAGTTGTATTCAAAAACTTCTGCTTAATAATATCATACCCTCATCCGCTGCACCGGTTTTCCCGCATTGGTTTTTTTCCGGGGAATTAGTCCAAAAATAGCGGTGTCATGTATGTTTGGTTTCCTTCTTGCTTAGATTTTGTTTCTGCGTTTATTTTCCGTAGTTTATTTATGTACTGAAGGTTGCAGTGTATTTACTTCAATATTTACTTGTAGAACACAATAAATAACTTGCATAATTTATCAAGTAGGAGAAGTAATTTTAGTTTGTTGCAATAAGGATTTCAGGTTTAGGAATTTTCACAAGTAGGTGGTTTCATCACGGGCTAGGCAAATTAACCGGGGCTCGAGCCCACCAGAGAATCATAGTGGCACTTGTAGGGGATGCATTGAGAGCCATGGGACTCCATCATGTGATATAGCATTGTCTCATCTTATGGGCGCTCTCGGCGCCTTCAACAATTTGTTCATTGCCCCACATTATATGTGAGATGATGCACTCCGACTTAACAATATATATATATAGGATAGTTTAAAGGTTTTTGTGGTGTGAGTTTTGAGAAAAGGAATCCAGAAACTCCACAGTATCCATTTTTAAGTCTACGTTTCGAGTCTAACCAAGACTCATCATCAGGACAAATCCTGCCAAGAAGAGAGGAGGATCGGCGAGATAAATGGGGAGAAGATGAGAAAGAGGCGACCAGAAAATACCAAGGGAAATTTTTAGCTTATTTAAGTTTATTAAAATTATTTTTATTTAAATTAATTATGCTACCATTAAATTATTTAATTAATTATATTAATTAAATTTCCAAGGTTGATATTTAAATAATTTTTAATTAATTTTTATTAATATTAATAATGAGGTTTGATACTAAAAAAATACATGTCCCTAATATTACAAATTTTTTTAATTAAAATCTTTTTATTATAAATTTATGTATAATATTAAACAAATTTTTTTTTGATGAGAGATATAAAATATTATTAAAAGTTAAAATGTTAAAATTGTTAAAATTTTATTATTATTATTATTATTTTTATTAATATTGTTAGAATTAATTATAATGCTTTTTAGTAATAGTTAATTAATACTAAAAATAAAAGTTACATGTTTTAAAAATTAATTAAATAGAATAGAATTAATGCAAGGGTTAAATTAATGCTTAGTATTATAAATTATGATTAATGGTTGAAAATGTTATAATTATTATTAATATTATTAATATTAATTATAATATTAAATAGTACTAATTAACTATTACTAATAATATTTAATTAATACTAATAATAAAGGTCGCATATTTATATTGAAATGCCTAGGATTAGTGAGAGGGATAGTTTTAGGGGATTTATATAATTAACAATAAGGGGGGGCTAAAGGAGGGGGTTTATACAAGCGAAAGTGCAGAAGGAAACTAGGAGAGATGGAGGGGTCACAAAGAGAATTCAGAGGGGGATGTAATGAATAGAGAGGGAGGGAGGGTAAGGGGGTAGGTAGGAGGAGGGGAGAATGAAGGCTTTATGCAGATGTCTAGGGACCTAAAAGGGGAGAGAGGGAGGTGCAATGGGGTTGATCTAGAGCAACGTGACGGGGGAGGGTTGAAAACAGACATGAGAGCCAAGAGACAGGAAACCTTGTGTGTGGAAATAAGGGAACCCAATTTTTGCTAACCTCCAAACCACTGTCCCTGTTGAGGTTTTTGGGGTGTTTTATGATTTCCAACGCCTCACAGATTTTTCTTTTGAAATGGTGTTTTTCATTAACAATCACCTTGGCATCTTCGAGGCAGATATGGTGACAGGTCTTATTAGAATGCTCAGCCAGAGTCGAGGTTCGGGTTCTCCAATTTATGATGTCGACACCATGCTCTTTAAACCTGATTTTGAAAGACCTGCCTGTTTCCCCAATATAGCATTCTCCACAAGTGCAATTAATTTTGTACACCCCCTTTTTCTGGAGGAGACCAGGGTTGTCCTTGAAAGATTTCATTCTTTATCTGATTGTCATAAGAGGCTTGAAAGAGGTTATATCTTTTTTGGCGAGAACCTTGGCCAACTTGTCTGTGACTCCCTGAATGAAAGGGTGGTATGCTTTAGCGCTGAGGGAATCATCCGGAGGGTTCCTTATATTCTTTTCTTGTTATTGGATCTGGCTCTTTGAATGGCTTTGATGATGTATTTGTTTTTATATCCCACATTTATGAATGCCTTTCTTAAATATTCAATTTCTTCTTTGACGTGATTGTCATTAGAAATCCAGAAAGCTCGAGTGAAAAGGGTCATAAGTACTCCCATCTTCTGGGCGGGATGGTGGTGTGAACTTGCATGGAGGTAACTATCAGTGTGCGCCTTCTTTCTGAACACTTTGTGTCCAATGGATCCATCTCTATTTCTGATGAGGAGGATGTCCAAGAATGGAATACAATGGTTATCTTCATCCTCCATAGTAAATTGAATGTCCTTGGATATGCTATTAAGATGGTTTTGGAACCTTTTAAGCTCTTCATTGTTGGAAATATTGTCATTAATGGCAATATGGCAATAAGGCAATGAGGCAATGTGGCAAAGGTAAAGACAGGAGCAGCACCCAAACTATCCATAAGGCAAAAGAGACAGATAAGTAGCAGAGGCAGCAGAAGAAATAGAGGAATTGAAGCAGAATTGGTTTATTTATGAATTAAGGGTTTAATACAGTTTGCAGATGAATTATTGAGCAATTATCCATCAATGATAGACTAAATCTGTAGTAAAGACTTAATATACTTGGGGATGAGTTGGAGTATTGCTTAAATGGCAGAAGAGGGCTGGAGAGGAGAGTCCGAGAACTGGAGAGAGGAAATTGTACAAGCAACATATATCTGTTTATGAAGAATTGTGAATAAGTTCCATGTGTGACTTTATGTCTTCTTGGTCGAATCATATGAGGAAATGGTCCCAGTGTAACTGTGCATTTGTTGTTAAATTCTGTATGGAGAGTACCTTTGTAATTGTGCATTTATTGGTGAAATTCCTGCGTAAAATTCCCTTAAGCTCTTGTAGAATCCGGACCCTGTAAATCAAGCTAAGAATCTGCCTGTATATTCAGGAAGAAGAGTGTATGATAATGTAGCATAGAATTCCGTGACGAGAATTCTGTATGGATGAGACCCTGTAGCAGAGTATTTATAAGAAATGCATAATAAACTTCTGTATGAGAATAGACGGAACCATAGTCAAATGCGCAGTATGAATGGAGGCGGAACCATATTCATAACAAAGTATATATAATTGAAATCGTGGAGGACCGGAACCTGGAGCGAAGGAAAGAAGCGGAACCGAGACTAGTGAACAGTAACGGTGGGTTGGAGCGAAATCGTGGTTTTTTTCGCACCACCATCCGTCGGAAAGCGGTATTAGAGGAATGGGCAGCGATTCCACAGGATTGTTGACACGTGGCCTGTGGACCTATTCCAAAACCGCCTGTTAAAGTGCGCCTTCGCGCGTTATACATCGACTAAAGACATCGAGCAAAATCGATACACACCGTTGATCTGGAGGATCGATATCCGACGGCGATCATTCGCAGAACGTGCTCGAAGTTTAACGAAGGTGTGCGGAGGTTAAGCCAGGTATGGTGCGCGCGGTTGATTGGCTATTGGTTATATAGGTGGGGCCCGAAGACAAACGTTTATAATAAAGTCATTCATTTAAAAGGCGTAGAATGTTAATATAAGGTCACGAAGGTATGAACGTTGGTTGGCGGCATAATTAAAGATCGAAAATAATTTATATAAGCTGGGAGCCAGAATTAAGTTCGAAAGTTGCGAATATATTTATTTGTCAAGTGATAAATAAATGAAAAAGAAGATTAAGAGCCACGTAAGCTAAACTGAGAATATGGTTGATTAATTAACACTCCAGATTTAAGCATAGAAACTGTCAGCGTAGAACAAAGCAGAGATTGTGAGATTGCCCGGACTTGGGAAATGATTGGGCATGAAACTTGAATGCAATTATGAAAAAGAAAAAGAAGAGGAGAACATGCAGAGATAAACAGAGATTACAGGTTTGACAGGTATACATTCACAGGTGCACACAATTACAGTGAACCAAGGTATGCAGAACAAGTTCTTAACAACAGCAGGAAAAGACAAATCCATTAAAGCCAAAATCCAGAAAAGGGGCTGAGTGAAATTGAAATATGTAATTGAAAATGTGAATGTAAATGTTGTAATTAATTTTTTATTGTTTGTGATGCAAAGGCAAGTATCCTAAGGAAAAGACAAAATCCCACTGTAGCATGGAAATTTGTACATATTGTAGTAATTAAAAAAAAATGAGTTGGAAAAAGGAATAAGAAGACAGAAGCCAAAGAGTCATGACTGTTCACTTCAAATTCCTTGTGAAACACAAACAGTCATGTGAGAATTTCTATATATAATATTGTTGTGTAGATTAATCCGTCTTGCGGACAAGACCGATCTCTCTAGTACTAAAAGTAACTAGCAACAAACAACCAATTATACTAATCTCTCTCTAAGCATACAAGATTCATAAAAATACAAAGATAGTAAGGCCCACTTTATATCCAAAGGCGCTTGCTTGATCTCGTTGAAGTCCTTTCCCGCAGACTTGAAGAACGCTCTCGTGAACTGGGCGAAATACAAACAAGCAAAAAAGATTACACAGCACCTGTATAGACATTATTATAAACCATACTCATCATAATGATCAAGGAATTTATGAAATAAACCATGAATAGACAGTTTAATGAGAGAAATGAGTATATTTGTATTAACTTCAAATAAAGAAAACCTTTACAACCTATGCCTTGATGTCGTGCAGGTCCTCCTGGGGTCCGAAGCAGGAATCTCTTCTAATTTGACAAGCATTGAACTCTTTGAACCAAGACAGATAGAGATGAGTGATTTAACCTCACAGAAAGTCTTAGTTAACTGAGTCTAAATCTCAACAGCATTTAACCTCAAATATCTTAAGCTTGAACTCCCTTTGAGGCTACCGAAGGCCACTTTTTATAGTGGAAAAGAGGAGGTTTTCTGTTCCAAATATGAAGCGATAGAATCCTCCTTCAAAGGGATTAGCTCCTTACATCAAGGGGTTAGCTCCATCAAATGAGGGATGCATGAACCTTCTCAAAGCGTATCCATTCCCGAAAATTCCCATCTAGAATCTTCTAGAATTCATCTGAAATCAACTTTTTAACTTTACTTTCTCGCCTTTTTGAGTTTTACAGAGGTCCGCATCTATAACACAAAGAACGTGCGGTATGGTTCCGCAGGCAAGCTGAACTTTAGGTGCGGGACCGCAGGTAATGAATAGAGAAAGTGCGATACCAAAGTTTAGGGGATTTTTAGGAATTTTTCTTTGATTTTGAAAGCTTGACATGAGGAACTGATATGTTAGAC
Source organism: Pinus albicaulis (assembly GCA_034641835.2). Classification (NCBI taxonomy): domain Eukaryota; kingdom Viridiplantae; phylum Streptophyta; class Pinopsida; order Pinales; family Pinaceae; genus Pinus; species Pinus albicaulis. The sequence continues at coordinate 1,908,748,139 of CM076578.1, forward strand.
TTGCAAAGGGAGGAAGTATGAGTAATAATGAGCTCATACTCATAGCAAAATGTCAGGATGACAGTTTTTAGTGTAACAAATTGCCCCCTAAAGTGCAAAGTCTGGAATAGATGAAGTTGAAGTCTGTCATATATGAAGAGTGCAGTACTTTATCGTTTCAAAGATCATCCTGTGGACACCCCAGTCGGAACCTGTAAAAACATTCAATGCAAAATATATACATATATATGTCATCACTGAGGTAGGCATTCCCATACTCAGATAAAAACTAACTAGAAACTAACTCAAATCGTTTTGATACAGGAATGATTTTGAATACATCATAGTACAGATATATGTAGACACAGTATGGACGCAGCCATCTGTTTATAAATAGTCTACTGTATAGATGATAACAAAATTCCTCGCAGCCGGGATGGTGGAAACTAGATCCAGGGTCTTGATTTCCGCATCTCGAACTAGTACGATTCTATCCATGTGAATAAATGTGTTGAAGTCGAACATGGTAGAAACCACTTGATTACCAATCAATGATGTGAACTGTTAACAAGTGTGAGAGAAACCACCAGTAATGTCAATGGCTCTCAAAGTACTCAGTACAATCCATGAAATGTGAATGAATGAGCTGAAGTCGAACATCTCACGAAATCATTCGATTGAAAGTCAATGATGCAACCTGTCGTCGAAGGCGAGAAACCTGCCATTGAGGCATGCAGACTTCAAGGTACTGACAATTTCTGGATCAACTTCCTAGATAATGTGCTGATGTCGATAGAAAGTGATCTGTCGTAGGCAAGCCCACAACACGAAATCATAGATCAAGTTTTGAAAATATATTGGCAAGGACTGACTCAGGGATGATCAATAATGGATGACAGATATTTTGCAGATGAATGGTTTATTTGAACTGTTCTCTTGAACACATAACGACACTGCAGATGGTTTGGTAACAATTGACCCAAAGCTAATACCCAGAAACCGGCTGAAGACTTTCAATGTGGTTTGATTAACTGTTAGGCAAAGGATTTTCCAACCCAGGTGAATGAAAGTGTCGTGTTCAAGAGTGGTTGACTGAATTTTCGAAAAATTTAAAATACAACAAACACGCCCATTTTTCTCTCTTTTTCCCCCACCATTTCTGGCAAGTACCTCTTTATTTTTTACAAGCTTGAGGAGGATAACATTTGCTTGTTTATAAGCTCATCCTTCGGATGAGTCCAACTTAGTTTAAGATTCGAACCCTAAGAAGGAGTGGTCTGTTCCTGTTTGAAATTGAACAGGTCCTTTACTGTTAAATTTTAACGAGTCCAGTATAGGAGAAACTCGGTGTTTTTCAATTTTAGGGAGTTAGAAGAAAAAACTTAAGAAAACTCCATGGGTGTATTTTTTCGTAAATTTAGTCTCTCGAGCCCAAAAAAGGATAAAATAATGCGGGAGAGAACTCTATTGACCGTAATTATTCAACGTATACCTTTTTCGTAAATAGTCCATTTCAGTCCGTAAAAGGGGTAAACTTATACTGAAAGGACGATCATTCATTTACTTTAACGAGTTCAAATAATCAAGTACTCGGCAATCTTTTCATATTTAGAGAGTCTGAAAAGGGCTTAAAAGAGGACTCCAAGGTTTCGATTTTTCGTAAATTTTTTGAAAGAGTCCGAAAAAGTGATAAAAGTATGCTCTTTGTTGAAAAACGATCAGTTCACCTGAAAAATCCAGTTTCTGCACAAAAACTTGAAACATTACACATACCCGTTTAAGATAAGTAAAAATGCTTTCAAAAATACCTTTTTTAAAGTGAAAAATAAATAAATTAAAAATTCATCCATTCGAAAAAACTTATAAAAAGGACTTTTTCAATTTCATTTTTACCGTTCAGTTCCAGAGTGAAAAGTAAAAAGCTTTTGGGTAAGAAAGTTCCTGTGAAGATTCTGGAAAATCCGTCCGTTGGAATCGAGAACCGTCAGTCCCAGGTAATCCACAACCTCTCAATCTTGTTTTTCATCTGTTTCAAATTTGTTTTTAGGCTTTAGTTTGCATTTTTGGGGCAAAAAATGGTTTAAAAGTTCGCCCGCGGGGTTCGCAGGTGGGTCACACGTTACCTGTGGACCTCGACTTTTTCCTATAAGGAAAAAGTCGTGGGTTCCGCACCCGGCACACATTACGCGTGCGGATCTACGCACTGTGTATAAAGCATAGGTGCGGTACCCGCGCGGTTGATTTCAAAACATTCATTTCTCATTTGTTTGCCAAAAAATTTCAAATAAGACTATTCTAACTTGCCTTTTTATGTATTGTAGGATTGACAAGATGCTGATCTGGCGAGAATGTGAGCACGAGGAAGTGGATGAAGCCGTAATACTTCATTTGCCCACACAACAGGCTTTAAAAGCATGTGGCTTGTACAAATTTTGGGCCATCTCAGGCATGAGGGCACAAGTAGAACTCTTGACATGGTTGGTGAAAAAATGGAATGTTTAGGACCAGTGCTTCTTCATTGGTGGCCACCGGCTCGAAATTGAGCTGGAGGATATATATTTCTTGACTGGTTTGTCCAAGAGGGGCGAACAAGTTTCTTTGTTTGGGACTAGGCCAGGTGGCCAGTCTGTTGCTAGTCTCCAACTAGAATTCTGCAATGATTAGGGAAATCCTCGGGACAAACGGATTGACATAAAACACATCATCCGTCCTGAATTGAAAGTTATTGCTTTTACTATTACCAAACTGTGTGGGAGTGTTGCGCTTCATGTAGCTACTGGTTCCCAAATGCGTATTGCCGTGGACTGTTTTCGCGGCACCATCTTTAACTGGTGTGAAGCTGTGTTGGCTAATGTAAAAGGCCAACTAACCAGAGCAAAAAATGGGAAACTGAATAACTTTGGATACGGATCCATTGTTGTTTCTTTTGTTCTGGAGAGGATCCCCATGTTAGCTCCACAGAGTATTGCTGTTGATGCCGGTCGACCTCGAGAACCGAGAATGGTTCGTTGGTCCGCGTTGATGGCTCGTCATGCTATTGAGGGTACTGAGATTGTGCGATTTCCTTCTTCATATTTTCGTTGGCTGGATCGCCAACTTTTTGTGATAGAGGATTTTCCATATGCCGGGATAGATTTCCGCAGCGACCGAGAGATGGCTCTCCCAGCAGGGGAACAGTGGGATGAGTCAGGTACAATCATTTTTCAACGTTTGCTAAATTCTAATTTTTTTTTTTTAAATTTTTTATCGTCTTTGAAAACTAATAACCAAATTTTTTTTGAAAACAGATGTAGGTCCACAAAGACCAACCCATCTCCAACCTTACGAGAGAAGACAACCAGTTGCGGCCGCACCAGCCCCAGCAGGCCAATCAGCGGAGATTTTGACTGATTTAGAGCATCATCTAGAGCGTTTGACTCTAGATATTCCAGAGACGAGCATAGATGACATTCCTCTCAGGTTGCAAAGATATGTGATTGGAGTTCCAGGACCTTTTAGGAGGTTCCTATGCAGGGTAGCTCGGGCAGTGGTTTCTTATCGTGATCACCATCAGTGATGGGATGATCGTGTAGACTCATATTTTTGACTTTTGTATTATCATTTCTGCCGATCATAAGGTGTTTCCAACCTATGATCGAAGACGATGTATATATATATTTTTTTTGAAAACACTCCTATACTATGATATATCACTATTTGGCGGCTATCTGTGTTCACATATAAATGTTGTTTGTTTTACTGCTTTTGATTATTGCAAATGTCTATTTATCATACTAGAAGCAATTGAATCTGCTAATGTATTTAAATGTCTTGGAATATGCTGATATTCAATGTAATCAAATTCACGTTCCAAAAGATGAACTCTTAAAAATAACCGTAATAATACTGGATTTCTAATGGTATAAACCCTGTTAAGCTGTAATACAACAAGTTCAGAATCCAACCTTACAATCAAACTCTGAATTCCAAATGATATGGATTCAGATAATAACTCAATCACTGCACTATACTCGGCAATGTTATTTGTTGTTTGACCAAGGTTTACCCCATGCATGGATACTAACTCGTCAGAGGGTGAATAGATAACCCAAGCTGCGGAAGAAATGTTCCGTGTACTACGACAAGCACCATCAGCAAAACCAATGTAGGTTTGAAGAGACATCGACATCTGCAATATCAAGAGTAAAACTCAGATAAGCAGGAATAATGATAAAACACACTCTCTAAACTAGGCACACTTTTCTAATCTAAAACACACCAGCAGTAAAGAAATCTAAACTAACAAAAATCTCCACACCTCATTTAAGCATAATATCGCTTTAGATAGAGCCCATTTCTGGGTTTATCCAAATGGACACCGTCAAAATCTATCAACTCATAGGCCCCTTTTGCTAGCTTTTGTTTAACAATATAAGGACCATGCCACATAGGCACGAATTTCCCAGCTCCTAGCTTGTCGTTAGCTTGATCATAAAGTAAAACTAGGTCTCCTTTTGAAAAAATTCGAGGGGTCACACTTCTATCATACTGAGCTTTTATCTTTTTAACATGAGCCTCGTTTGCTATTGCAGCATTTCGTCAATTCTCATCTAATTGGGCTAAGTATTAGAAACGTTTCTCCTCTTCAGACGTAGCTGGAAGTAATTCTACGGCTAATTTTAGTGACGGTATTTCGCATTCAATCGGCAACACAGCTTCCAAACCGTAAACTAGTTGTAAAGGAGTGAAACCCGTTGATTTTTTGACTGAGGTTTGATATGCCCAAAGCGCTGAAAATAACATGGAATGCCAATTCGTCTTGTGAATACCAATGATTCGTTTAATCATGGTGACTAAAACTTTGTTAATTGCTTCAACCAGACCATTGGCTTGCGGATAATACGGATTGGAACTATCGTGGCGCAAGCCAAGCTAGTCTGTCAGTTCAGTCATCATGACATTCCGAAAATGACTTCCATGATCCGTAATAATAGCTTGAAGAACACCGAACCTAGCAATTATATGATTAAATACGAAAGTTGCAGCAGTCTTGTCGTCAGCTGAAAATGTAGGCACCGCCTCGGCCCATTTTGTAAAATAATCTACTGCTAAGATAATATAGGTATGCCCCCCGGCCGAGTGAGGGTTACATGTAATAAAATCGATACCCCATTTCGCGAAAGGACCAACAACAATTATAGGGTGAAGAGGAGTGGGTGGCGCACGCATTTTCCGATCAAAAATTTGACAGTTGTGGCATTTCCGAACCGCATAAATACAATCTTTGAACAACGTTGGCCAGAAATAACCTGCACGCAATATCTTTTGGGCTGTGGCATACCCAGACATATGACCGCCACATGCTCCAGAATGGCAGTCATTTAACACCTTTTCAGCTTCTTCATGAGTTAGACAACGTCGGAAAACAAAATCCGCTCCACGTCGATAAAGTGTATCACCAATGATATTATACTGTTGGGATTGGAAGCGTATTTTCCGTCGCTGAGTTCGTGATATGTCAGGCCGAAAAGATTGGGTTTGGAGATAAACGATAATATCTCCATACCATGGATCAAGTGTACTGATAAGAAACAAAGATTCGTCGGCAATGGACTCTTCTGCCACTGTTTCAGTATCAGTAGAGGGGAAATCGCACATTAGTTCCGCAAATACCAAAGATTTCTTTGCCTTGGATTTTTCAAATTCCAAGTCAAATTCCTGTAGGATAACTATCCATTTGGAATATTTTCCCCCTAGCAATTGTTTGGTCAAAATATACATCACAGGGTTGCAATTAGAAATTACTGTGGTTTTACGTAACAAGATGTAATGTCTAAAACGTTGAACAGCTTGAACAGCTGCCAAGGCCAATTTCTCCACATGTGTGTATTTGATTTCAGTCGGATGCAGATTCTGACTAAGATAATAAATCACATGTTCATTGTGAGATTCATCCTCCTGAACTAGTACCATCCCAATGGTGGAATGTGAAGCAGCGAGGTACAAAATGTAATCTTGATTGTAGTTGGGAGGATGCAGTAACGGTGCATGGGTCAACGCGTGTTTAAGTGCATCAAAAGATCGATCAGCGATCTCATCCCAAAAGAATGGAATGTTCTGTTTCAAGAACCGGGTAAAACCCTTTGTAAGCTCGGCATAGTTAGGAATAAACCTACGTAAAAAGTTTGCTTTCCCCTGCAAACTTTGGAGTTGGCGTAAAGTCGAAGGAGGCGGCAATTTAACAATGGCTTCGACCTTCGATGGATCGACGCGAATGCCTGCTTTTGAGATAACAAATCCTAGTAATCGACCCGATTCTACGCAGAAAACACATTTATGCGGATTCAGCCTTATCCGATAATGCCTACATCTCATAAAAAATTGCTCGTAAATGAGTGGGATGGTCTGCTCTACGTAATGAATGAGCAGGTAAATCATCGAGATATGGCTGGACAATGTGCTTAATGTCATGAAATGCATAAGACATAGCCCGTTGAAAAGTTGCTCCAGCGTTCTTTAGTCCAAAAGGTAGTTTACAATAAGCAAACGTTCCCCATGGACAAATAAAAGTTGTTTTAGGTTGATCTGCAGGGAGTATGTTTATTTGATTGTAGCCGGAAAAACCATCCATGAAGGAAAACAATTCACTGCCAGCACAATCATCGATTATTTGATCGATATAGGGAGTTGGATAATTATCTTTTGGACACGCTCGATTAATATCCCTATAATCGATACATACTCTTATTGTTCCTTGTTTTTTAGTCACAGGAACAATATTCGATACCCAATCCGTTAAGGGGATTGGATAAATGAATCTTGCACGAAGTAATTTTTCAACTTCTGCTTTGATAGCAGCAGCTTTTCTAGGATGAATTTGACGTAAACGTTGACGAACAGGTTTAGCATCCGAGTAAGTCTTGATTTCATGTATGACGATTGACGGATCGATTCCTGGAATTTCTTCATAGGACCAGGCAAACACATCACGGAATTCTTGAAATAGGGCTTTATAAGTTTGAATTTCATCTTCCGTACAGCAAGCACCTATATGAATGTTTTCAATTATTCCTGGTTTTACTGAAATGTCAATGGGAACCGTTCGAGATATATTTTCCAAATTTAACTCAGAATCAGGATTTTGCAATGGATTTTGAGGTTCCTTGGCATATTCAGCAGTAAAAATTGAAGCGAAATCATCTTCAAAATGATCTAATTCAGGTAAAAATGAAGACCGGTGATGTAGATCTTCCCATGGTAAATCATCAACAGACAAAAACTCACGAATTTGCTCATCTGTATGAACGAGTTCAGGAAATGTTGTTGTAACTGAACTAGATATAGAAAGTGATTCCTCATGAATCCCATTCATTGGATCAGTTTCGGTTGAAGATGGGTCGGAAAATGACTGTACAGCCTGGTACGCAATTTCAAATGGACTCAAAGGCATCACGCCATCAAATGAATCTATCTCGGATTCGGAAGGTACGATCCAAGGATCATCAAACATAATAGTGTCTGATGAAATCATATGAATATTTGCAGTAGAAGGCGATACATTAGGAGGAGGAAAGGAAAAAGTTCCTAGTAAACCAGAATCTTTAATCAAACCCACTCCAACATCTTTATAAGGGATAATCGTTTTGCCAACATGCTGGATTGTTTCTGTAGAGGCTGGGTCGGACGAGAAATAAGTTAACTGATCTATTGTGACGATCTTTCCTTGATATGGAAATTTTATAAGTCGAAAGACCGAAGAAACAACAACAGTCATAGCATAGGACCAACTACGACCCAGAAGAAGGTTGTAATCTAGAGGGGCATCAACCACTTCCACATCTAGATTTACAATTTTACCTTCGACCCTATGGGTAAATCCTGCAAAATACCAAAAGGTTGAAAACCTCGACCATCAAAAGCCTTTAGAATCGTCGGAGATTGGTTAAGTGTAGGAGATCCAAGTGATTTCCAACACTGAATCGACATAATACACGTTGAAGCTCCCTCATCATTCACAGTCCGAAAAATAGGTCTGTTTTTTACTAACACTGGAATCTGGAAAGCCATTTGGTGAGGAAGACGTGGTGTACTATTTTCTAAATCGAAGATTATAAGGTTAGAATCCTGTACATCGACAGCTCCAATAGCAGACAATAATAATTTACGCTGTGCTGGACACGATTGCAGCACTTCCAAAGCCGACATTGCTGAAGGAGAAACGGCTAAGTCTTCAACAATGTTGTAATTATGAGCAGCTCTCGCATGAGGATTGAAAGCTGATTTACGAAGAACACCTTTAGCAGACGGTTTGATTATTAAGTCTGGATTTTGTTTCTCGATCTGTAGCGGACCGGAAACAGGAGGAGTTGTATTTGATGTATTTGTATTAGAAGATTCTGCTTCTTTACCATCAATAGGATTCTTAGAACCGTAATCTTGCGATCGCGTCGCAATCCTTACATGAGACATCATCATAATAGGCTCTTCTAAAGTAGTCGAGGAAGAACCAATCATCTTATTATCTTGAATTGGAAAAGGATCCTTCAAGACAACAGGTTGTTGCAATCCTTTAACGAATTTCGTAACTTCGTCTCGATATGGACATTCTTTCGTGAAATGATCTTGTTCACAAATGAAGCAAGGATAGTGAGGTTTACGTTTTTCGTCATTGGATTCATCTTTATCAGTTTTCTCTTTCGAATTCTTTTTGTTTTTGTTCCTCCCCTTCTTTTTACCACCAGATTTTGATTTTGTCGTAGATGTTTCAACGACATGAATGTCGGCAGAAACTTCGGGAGCAGATTCTCCTTTCGGGGAATCAGGTAAAGTTATAATTGGAGAAGAATTCTTTGAAGATTTCTTCTTGCTTTTAGAATTAACTGTACCGATCATACCGTCAGCGGCATGAGACCCTGAAGGAGCTGCAACTATTTGACCTTGTTTTGGAAGGTCTGGGATTTTTTCATGTAGAGTACCTGACTGCGTATAAACGAGGTCAAGGTACTGAGTTTGAGCAATTACTTGCTCTTCAGTAACAACACCAGCCTTAGCTACATCTTCAGTGATCTTGGGTAACAATGATTTAACAAACCATTTTGCCAAAATTTGATCCGGAATATAAACTTTCACCAAACGTCTTCTACGTCGCCATTCATGAATATGATTAGAAATATACGTGGACGTAGATTGTTTTAGCGAAGTTAATAATTCTGTGCCATTGTCGTATCTGAGAGGCAACTGAAAATGAGTTAAGAAAGCTGTTGCTAACTGACTGAAATTATGAAACGAACCTCGTGGCAACTCAATGTACCATTTGGCTGCAAGACCTATAAGGGTTCTTTGGAAAAGACGTAAACGAATCGAATCATCAATGATTGAATTAGATGCACACCAAAGGTGATAAGTCATAACATGATTCGTTGGATCCTCTCCTGAATTACCTTCGAATTTTGGTATATCACTGGGCAACTTATGAGGCATTGGCGGCCAATTCTGATAATAAAAAATTGGATCATTTGTAAGGCGCGTCAAATCAGGTAAGTACAAAGTTGCGATAAACGTTAATTGACGGTTAGGGTCGCGAAAACCTTGAGAAGCCAAAGCAGATCCAGGAGGCGGATACCCAGGATAACTAGGAATCGGATTTGCATTAGGTATGGTGTAACCTCCCGGAAAACCAGGATGAACCGGAGCATACTGAGGTTGTTGATAAGTATAACCGGGGTACGGTTGATACTGATAGCTTGGATTCTGTACATAGGGACCGAACTGCGGCTGTCCCTGGTACGGTTGATACGTAAATTGAGGTTGACTTGTAACAACTGTACTTGTACCGGTTTGTCCTATAGGTATCTGAACCGAAGTCTGAACTGAAGGTCCTGACTGAGGTACAAAGACTTGAGGGATTTGCACAGATACAGGGGTAGCCGAACTCGAGGCTACAGACACTCCAGAAACAGGTGTGACAGGTTGAACAGACGTTGCAGCAGTTGTAGCAATTTGGGGCGGAGTCTGAGGTGTACTAGGCCCAGTCTGCTGAACTGAAATAGGTGCAGGAGTTTGAATAGCTGGCTGAACAGGTTGCTGGGTTGAACCAGAAACCAATGGTTGGCCAGGTTGATAAGGTAACTGCACATTAGGCTGCAAAGGATGTTGATATTGGGACGGATCCCACACCATCATTCCGGGGTACTGTCCCGTAGACGGTTGAGCATAAGGACCATAACCTGATTGAATGTAGGGTTGATAATTAAAAGGTAAATTTCCGGCTCCTTGAATAGATGGTTGACCAGAAGGCTGTTGGTAACCTTGAATTGGGTACTGCCCTTGAGGTTGATAACCTTGAGGCGCGTACTGAAGCTGGGGTTGTTGAGGACCCTGAGGAGCATATTGAGTTTGGGGTTGTCCCTGAGGTATGTATTGTCCTGAAGGTTGATACCCTTGAGGTATGTACTGTCCTTGGGGTTGCCCCCCAAAATAATATGATTCCACAGTTTGTCCTGGGAAAAAGCTACCTTGAGGTTTTCCTCCAGGTGGTAACTGACTACTTGAATGTTGCCCCCCAGGCGGTAACGGATTTCCTTGAGGTTGCCCCCCAGGCGGTAACTGACTACCTTGTGGTTGAGGATTGGGAACATTACCAGACATCATAAAAATTTGCTCTGCGTTCGACGTTTCAATTTTAAGACCATTAAGACCAGATGATAACACATTTTCAATGGGTTGAGGAGCTGCTCCCGAGAAAGTACCAGATAGAGCTTGGTATCCCGAAGGAATAGAAGGACCACCGTGTAAAAATGATTCCAGAGTCTGGGAAAACATTGACGACTCTCCTGCCATAATGGATGGCGGATAGTATCTTCTGGGTGTAGGATGAAATGGAACTCGAGGTGGATGAAAAGCAAGTCTCGGATTTTCTAAAAAAATTGTTAAGGATAAATACCAAGCACTAGTTCGAATAGGGCTGTAGAAAATAGATTCACGCTCCCTAAGATTTAAAGATTGAGGGGAGTTGGGAAGAGATATATCTTCGTCTGGATTAATAAGTTCTTCAATATAAATAAGTCCAGAGGGAAGATCGTCAGTAATGATATTCCTTACCCTAGGTGAACCAAGATCGCTAGAAGTTGGTGAAATAAATCCTGAGGATGTTTCTAACACAGAAGATTCAGTTTCAGGTTCAGAGATTTCAGGTTCGTCAGCTAATTCACCAGAAGGAGAAATATTTCCAGAAACTTCGGAAACTGAAATTGGTTCTTGAATATATTCTGTTGTAGATGTTTGATAATCAGGATGAATAACTATAGATGATGTTCCAATTTCTGTTGATCTAATTCTACGGCTGCTATATGGTACCAGAGCACGTAGCCCTTCAAGGTGACTTGGTGAATATTCAGGGGGTTTCCCTTGTATTCTCCGGGATTGTCTCAGCAAGTCCGCCACGATTAAAGATTATCTAATCACACGCAAACAAAGAAAAATTTCAATGAAAACACCTAAAGTCTCTAAGAAACAAACAATTGAATCACACGCTTAAAAAATCTAGGAGTTCAAACCACACACAAACAGTAACTTTCCGTACTAAAAACACTAGTTGGTGATGAAATCCAACTTAGTAGAGTTTTAATACGAAAATGGCAGTTGGAACAGTTACCCCGACAACCTGCTTAATGAAACAGACCGGTGCAAGTTTCTCCACTATACCATCTCGAGTGAAGATAACCCTCCGGAGAGTCCAAGTGAGTCTAGCCGACGTCTGTTCCAGGTACAGTGGGATCTTCCCTCCACCGTCACCTTAGGAAAGAATCCTAAAAATTATGGCCACTAAGGTTACCAACTGAAACAAATATACCTGGGGGAACAGTCTACGATCCGACACACACGCAAGGGCAGAGTAACAAAGCTCAATCCCCTTGAAGGCTCCTTGAAATAATCCAAGGTTTACCGACAAGTGACCCCAGGCTCCTCGACAATGGTCTATCCGAGGTTTACCGTTTTTAATACATGTATATCTTCTATCGTTCCCAATGAGGAAGGATTGGTTACCCCACTGGTTCAGATATGATCTCGTGCTTAACTCCTTTAAGAGGAGCTTCCCAGAGCATACATGCAACAATTGGAATTCTTCCTACTGCAAGATTCGTCTACTTGTTTGTTTTGGCTATCTTGGAGAGTTAATTACTCCCTACTCCAAGATACTAGCCTAAGCTATGTTGGTGATAAGAGCCCTAGAAATAAAAGATTACTAAATGAATTTTAATTAAGCGTTAATTTTATGAGTTGTTTCTTAAGTCAATGGGTGCGGAAATGAAACTTTGGATGATGTGAAGACTCGACTTCCAAAAAAAACACTAAAATGCACCTACGAATGATATTCAATTCTTTTTCTTTCAATGAACTTTCTATCTAAAGAAAGAGTTGGAGAATGCAATCCTTTTAATTCCTTCTTTAAACATGAAAAATAATTGAAAGAAATTACTTTGTCTTTTCAATAATGAGATAAATGATCAAAGCTCATACGAAAAATCCTTTCCTTTCCAAACTAGAAGCTACAAAACAATTTTCCTTCGAAAGAAAGCTACAAAAATTAAAAACTACTCAAAACTACAAAATCTAATCTTGAGATCTAAAATCTAAATTGAGTAAAAGCTTTAAGATTTTTTTTGAAGAATGTTTTCCTTAGTTGTTCAGCAAACTAAGAGTCTATTTGTTCAGAATAACAAACAGATCAAAAACACTCAAAATGTGTTTTTTAATAAAAATGAAACTCAAAACTTTCAACCAAGTTTTTTCGAAGATTCGCAAAGAAACAAAAAGCTCAATTTCTCAATAAAGGATGTATTCACAATCAGGTCGGATTCAAAAGACAAAAAGAGATCAATGTAATCTGAGATACTACAAATTGTCAAAAGTTCGAATCGCTACAAAGACCAAGCGGAAAGACAATCCAAACTGCAAAATCTTCTAGAAAATCATCAAAACATCAACACTGTTGGAGTTCATTCAAAAAAAATTCTTGACAGAAACAATAATATGTCTGGGCAGAAACCAAAAGGCTAAATCCAAATAAAAATAAACTAGAGAAAGAAATCTAGAGATTTTTCTAAAATTTTAACAGGGTCCGCAGGCAACCAGTATTGACAGGTGCGGTCCCGCACTGTATTCTTTACAGAAAGTGCGAACCTGCCCGCACTGTCAAAGTAAGCCAGAGTGCGGTCCTAGAAAAAATTATAGAAAAACTTAAAATATTTCTAAATTTTCTAAAACAGGGAAAATCTAAATTACCCAGACAGATATGTATCAATCAAAAACTAGGAAAAAATGTTTCCTCTAATCAAAATAAAAGAGAACCAAAAACAACAAGTTCTATCCCCAGTGGAGTCGCCATTTTGTTGTGTAGATTAATCCGTCTTGCGGACAAGACCGATCTCTCTAGTACTAAAAGTAACTAGCAACAAACAACCAATTATACTAATCTCTCTCTAAGCATACAAGATTCATAAAAATGCTATATAGGTGTAAGGCCTACCTTATATCCAGCGCTTGCTTGATCTCGTTGAAGTCCTTCCCGTGCACTTGAAAGAACGTTCCTCGTGAATCTGCAGTCACAAACAAGCAAAAATATTACACAACACCTGTATAAACATTATTATAAACCATACTCATCATAATTATCAAGGAATTTATGAAATAAACCATTAATAGACAGTTTAATGAGAGAAATGAGTATATTTGTATTAACTTCAAATAAAGAAAACCTTTACAACCTGTGCCTTGATGTCGTGCAGGTCCTCCTGGGGTCCGAAGCAGGAATCTCTTCTAATTTGACAAGCATTGCACTCTTTGAACCAACATAGATAGAGATGAGTGATTTAACCTCACAGAAAGTCTTAGTTAACTGAGTCTAAATCTCAACAGCATTTAACCTCAAATATCTTAAGCTTGAACTCCCTTTGAGGCTACCGAAGGCCTCTTTTTATAGTGGAAAAGAGGAGGTTTTCTGTTCCAAATATGAAGGGATAGAATCCTCCTTCAAAGGGATTAGCTCCTTACATCAAGGGGTTAGCTCCATCAAGTGAGGGATGCATGAACCTTCTCAAAGAGTATCCATTCCCGAAAATTCCCATCTAGAATCTTCTAGAATTCATCTGAAATCAACTTTTTAACTTTACTTTCTCGCCTTTTTGAGTTTTACAGAGGTTCGCATCTATAACACAAAGAACGTGCGGTATGGTTCCACAGGCAAGCTGAAATTTAGGTGCGAGACCGCAGGTAATGAATAGAGAAAGTGCGATACCAAAGTTTAGGGGATTTTTAGGAATTTTTCTTTGATTTTGAAAGCTTGACATGAGGAACTGATATGTTAGACTTGCAAAGGGAGGAAGAATGAGTAATAATGAGCTCATACTCATAGCAAAATGTCAGGATGACAGTTTTTAGTGTAACAAATATCAATTTTGATAAGCTCAGAAGATGGAGTGAGTGAGAGAGCAAATATAGAGAATGAAGAATATAGAAGAATAAAGCAGAGAAGATTAAGAGAAGAAGAGCATAAAAAGAAGCTACAGAACAGAGCTGATATCTGAAATAAATCAACAAACATTCAGTTTTATAAATTCCGGAAGTTGGAGCTTCCCTGTCAAGTTGCAGCTTGATAGCTGTCAGTAGTAGCTGACTGAGGTTGAAGCCCCCTGTAGGTTGGTGCCTGCAGAAAATTGAAGGGAGTTGGTGCTTCCTTGCAAGTTGTAGCTTGCAGAATTGAGGTAGGAGCCTCCTGTAGGTTGGTGCCTACAGAAAATCAGTGGAGAGAGGGAGTTGGAGCTTGCCTTTGCATCACAACAATAATAAGATGTTGTTTTCTCCCTTCATGGGTTTCCACTTACATCTGGTGTCTCTGTGCATGATGTCTATGTGTTGATATGGTTTATCTAATCTGCTTAATACTTGTTGCTCACATATTAAGACTACTGTTACATTAACAAATCTGTTTGATACTTGCTGCTCACTAATAAAGATTGCTCACATATTAAGTTGATCATGAAGTAAAGATGTAAATAAGTTTTAAGAGAAAAGTTTTAAAAGTCCATGTATGTGTTAAAATGATTCACCCCCCCCCTCTCAGTTTAACTAAGGGTTCAACAATTGGTATCAGAGATGGTTCCTTTTATATCAGTCTAACCACTGAAAGGAGATCCTAGGCTCTCAAGATGACTAGTCAAGAAGGAAGCTCAACCAATAAAGCCCCTTTCTTTACAAGTGCAAATTACGCCTTTTGGAAAATCAGAATGAAAGCATATATAATGTCTTTAGGATTAGAAGTTTGGGATGCTGTGGAATTTGGATATGTCACAAAGTCAACTGATTCAGAGAAAGAAGCTAAACAAAGCTTTGTAGCTAATGCAAAAGCAATGAATGCAATCTAAAATGGACTATGTGAAGCTGAGTTTATCAAAATAATGCACAGTAAGACTGCCAAAGATATGTGGGACAATCTAGAGAATATCCATGAGGGAAATAAAAAGGTAAAGACTGCCAAACTTCAAATATATAGAGCCCAGTTTGAAAATTTAAAAATGAATGATGATGAAGATATTGGCAGCTTCTTCTTAAAAGTTGCAGAAATTGTTAACAATATGAAAGCTCTTGGAGAAACCATGGCAGAAAGTATAGTTGTGCAAAAGATTCTAAGATCACTCCCATCTAGATTTAATCCCAAGGTGTCTGCAATAGAAGAGACAGCTGATTGGGAAACTTTGACCATGAACTAGCTACTTGGAAATCTAACAGCATATGAGATGAGGCTCCCACAGAAGAAGCCAAGTACGAGGGAAGCAACTTTTAAAACAAAAAAGAAGAAAGAAGAAAAAGAAGACATATGCTCTTGCTCTGATGAAGAAGAAGCTAAATTTGTCAAGAAACTGGATAGAGGCTCAGGTAGATACAAAGGTAAACTTCCCTTCAAATGCTTTAACTGTGGAAGAGTAGGACATTATGCTGCTAGGTGTCCTCACAAGAAAGTAAGGAATCAGGCTCAAGAATCAGAGAAAAACACATCAAAGAACTGACAGAAAGGAAAGAAATTCAGTAGAAAGTCCTTCTATGCTCAACAAGACAGTAGTACATCTGAAGACTCAGATGAATCCTTCGGAGAAGAGGGAACCTCTGAATTTCTACTGATGGCCATAGAAGACCTTGAAGGACTCTTACTAGAAGATGAAGAAGAAGAAGGGGAAGTCGACCTTGAGGGGGAGCTAAGAAGTGCTCTGGAGGAGATTGACAGACTCAAACTAAAATGCAGAAAGCAAAAAGAGATTCTCCTCAAATATGTGAAAGAAGAACAAAATTCAGAAGTCCTCATGCAACTGAAGGTAAAGCTTGAAGAAGCCAAGAAGATTGAAGATATGTTACTTCAACAAATCAAGGATAAAACTCGAGAAAAAGAGAAGCTGGAAGAAGAAATTGTATGTCTGAGGAAGAAATTAGAAAGTGCCCAACAGAAAGTGTCTATATACCCTTCTCAAATGACAAGCTCTGGTAAGTTGAATGAAATCTTGGATGCTCAAAGATCTCCTCTAATAAAAACTAGGATAGGCTATGAAGGAGAATCAAGTAAAGGCAAAGAAAAAGAAAACAAAAATATAATTTTTGTGAAAGCAAAGAAGGCTGATGAAGCACCTCAAATAATTCCTACAAAAGAAGAAGCATGTAAGGAGGGAGACAGAACCCAAAAGAATCCTCGAATAACAAAGAATGAAATAAATACTCAGACAATAGAAAAAGGTTCATATACTCCTGAGTTTGTCAAATTTGCAAGCCATCAAAGGAGACTCTTCCCTCTATGAAGAATGCCACTTGCTATGTCTGCCACAAGCTGGGACACATTGCTGCCTACTGTCATGCAAGGAGGAGTAATTCAAACCAGCTAAAGATGCAAACAGCAAAGAGACTGTCTCAAATAAACAACTGGAGAAAACAACCTCACATCAGGTATCCAAGTTGCTTCTATGGTTACTGTTTTTATTGTAAAGAATTTGGCCATAAAATCATTGAGTGTAGAAAGTATGGACAAAGATTGATTTTCAACACTTCAAGGAGGTTTATGAATCAAAGAAAGTCTGCTCATACTCACAATTCTGCAAAAACTATGATCAAATGCTTTATGTGTAATCAAGCTGGACATATGCCTTCCAAATGTCCTCTAAAAGGATGCAATTCATCACCTCACAAAAGATATCAAACAGAAGGATGCCTCCAATGGAAAAAGAAGGAGAATAAGTGTGACCTGGCTCTAACTGCTCAAGATCTGAAAAGCCAGTGGCATTTGGACAGTGGCTGCTCTAAACACATGACAGGAGACAAAAGTAAGTTTATTACTCTTGATGAAAAGAAATCTGGTAATGTTACTTTTGGCAATGATAAGTCAGGAAAGATCAAAGGAAAGGGTTCAGTCAGCATAGATAATGGTAGAGGAAAGGCCCAAGATGTACTATTTGTAGATGGGCTGAAAGCAAATTTATTGAGTGTCAGTCAGATGTGTGACAAAGGCTGTGAAGTTCTCTTTAGAGCACAAGATTGTGAAGTCAGATCAAGCACAACAGGAAAGACTTTGCTCAAAGGTGTTCGAACAGAGAGTAATGTTTACATAGTAAAAGAGGAGGATGAAGCCTGCCATCTTAGCAAACTTGAGGAGTCATGGTTATGGCATAGGAGACTGGGACATCTCAGCTTTGACCATATCATCAGACTGAGCAAGAAGAAAGCTGTCAAAGAGATGCCAGAAATAAAAAGGCCTTCAAATACCATATGCAAATCTTGTCAATTGGGGAAACAGACTCGCACATCCTTTAGATCCAAAGATGAGCTATCAACAAGAAGACCACTCCATCTTGTGCACATGGACCTGTGTGGACCGGCTAGAACAAAGACACCAAGTGGAGAATCCTACTTCATGCTGATAATAGATGATTTCTCCAGAATGACATGGGTTGCTTTTCTCAAGAACAAATCAGAAGCACTGGAAAAGTTTAAGATATTCAAAGCATTAGCAGAAAATCAAACTGGATGCAAGCTAAAATGTATCAGATCAGATAGAGGAGGATAATTCACAGATTATGACTTTGTAGACCTATGTAATGAACATGGAATAAAGCAACAATTTACCATTGCAGGGACACCTCAGCAGAATGGAGTAGCAGAAAGGAAAAACAGATCTGTTCAACAAATTGCCAGAGCCATGATGCAAGAGAATGATATTGCTCAAACCTTCTGGGAAGAAGCAGTACACACAACAATACATATCCTTAATAAAGCTCACTTAAGGCCAAGCAGTGACAAGACTCCCTATGAACTATGGCATGGAAATCCTGCTTCAATCAAACATTTCAGAATCTTTGGAAGCAAATGTTACATAAAGAATAATGATGAAAACCTTGGGAAATTTGATGCAAGAGCAGATGAAGGGATTTTTCTAGGATATGCTTCCAAAAGTAAAGGGTACAGGTGCTATAACAAGACTCTCGGAAAACAGTTGAAAGTATTGATGTGAGATTTGATGAAGAACTTCCAAACAATACAAGAGATACAGACTGTTACAGTCCATCAGAAAATCATGAAGAAGAGGACCAGGATGATGATGAAACAAGCAAAACATCAGAAGATGCTGGACTGAACTCAAAAAATCCCTCAAGATACACTCAAAAGAACCATCCAGAAGAACAAATCATAGGAGACAAGAGTGTAGGAGTGCAAACAAGAAGACAAC